>BPLR01014463.1:0-170490 GCA_021605095.1 Caerostris extrusa
AATTTAAAGAATTTCGTGATTAAATAAAAGTAAATACATTTAATTTTAAATAGGAATTTCTTGTCTGATATCCTTTACACTAATAGCAAAGTACTTTAAAACGAAAGAAATTAAATCTATTTCGCATGCTTTTAAACATGAAAGATTCGCAATAAACATGTTTAATAGTAAAATGATATAGCTATCTTATATTTGCATTATGCTTTGAAAACTTCAATTTATGCTGAAGTAATGATGGATTAAAGTATTGCACGATTTACTATTCTATTAATCTACTACAATAATTACAAGTGTTAAGTCATAAAAATGGAAGAATTTTATTTCCGAGAATATATATATAAAAAAAAAAAAACTGATTTATTTGAAGCAATATGTAATTTTTACTATAACTTTACGAGTTAATGTTAAAAACTTAGAAGAATTCCCGCCCTGAGAATTATAAGCCGCTTAAGCGCACCTTTTCCAGGGAAGTTTCACATCAATTCCAGCAAACCACGGCTCGACCGTGCGAAGTTTGCTAACCAAGTTAGATTAGCAAGGAACTTCTGCGAAAGAAAAATGAAACAACATTTCAAACATAAATAAAAGACACAAACAAAACATAACAGCTGTAGAACCGCAATTTTAACCAATGGAAGGAAACCGTAACTTTACAGAAATGACACAAAATGCAACGTGCATCTCTCATAGGCGTTGTATGTAGCTTGTGGATGAAAATGACGTGTGAAATGAAGTATAAGAAAACATTTCGTGAAAACTCACGAGAAGGCCATATTATCAACCGCGGAAGATTTCATCTCCATGTCAGTCAACATAAATATTTTGAATCGTAGGAAAATATCACTTTTCTTTTTGTCGCACATTTTGAATAATAAATCTTCTTTCCAGTTTCACAAAACTATAAATTTATGACATTATTTTTTATATAATTGTTGCATCAAAGGGCCCCAGCCTGGCCCAGGGCTGGGTGGCTCGGTACCAGGCTCTGAGTCTGAGCCCGCCGGGGCCATGGATGTTTGTAAAGTGGTTCGGAACCACTCTAAAAGTGGCGCAGGTCCCGGTCTAATAGATCGTAGAGCGTTGGTGGGCATTGTTACCCGTGGCTTATCTTCACACTTCGCCCCCTGGTCACAAAGTGAGCATGTCTGTGCAGCACTTGCCTTGCTGGCATCCAAGACCAAGCTGTCTAAGTGCTTGCCAGCTGCATTTGGGAAAGAAAATTGCTGCATCCAAAACGCTCTTGACCTGGAAAACGTGCTTATGTTTCTTTGCTAACTGGCGTCATGGGTATAAAAACAGAAAACGCACCCCAGAATTCGGTATATGATAATGTTAAAGGGCTTGGGATTGCATGCAGCGGAGCAATAGCAGATCTTTAATTATTTTTTTTCTGATCGAAAATTAAACCAGCAGTTTAAATATAGTGAATCATGGATTTATATGTAGGATTTTTTAATTTCATGATTCAGAAAAATGGTACTGGTGATAAATAAATAATATTTTTGCTTCCGATTCAGGCATCGTTATTTAGACAAACCTGGAAGGTCACGCGTCAGTACTAAACCATGGCACTGTAGTGTAAATTGCAATCCTTGAAATGACGTACCACAGGGCGCATCATGGTTTCTTTTTATAGCAGGGGAAAAAAAAAAGAAAAAAAAGAAAATGGATCAAAGGATGTCAATAAAATAAATTAATTACAATTATGAATTTAGCTTCCCTTCCTTTATAGAAAGAAATTTAATCTTTTGAAATTATAACCAAACATTCGATAAGTTGTTTTGGTTAAATATTTATATAATAATTTTAATTCCAATTTTATTTAAGGCTAAGGCTTTCCCTTAAATATTTATTAATTTTTTTATGTAGTTAAAGGCTTTTTATTGTATAAGAGCCAAATTGATCAAACTGATAATACTTTTTGAATCTTGCTATTTATCTGGTTCAATGACTTATAATTCAAGCCTAACAGAATTTCGAACGAACTTAATTGTCCCTTGAATTTAGAATCAAGAAACTTGTATCGTTTTGTGCTCAATCTTTATTATAATGATATAAAATAATCTTATGGAATAATGTAATGTAAGAAGAGTATTTACTGGTCCAAGGCATCGGGGATCTGCGTGTCCAGCTATGGTAAATTTTCGTCGACCTGGTGGCACAACAATACATGGATCGACTGAGGCACCTATCATAAGTGTCATGGCATCATATCGTCTCAAATTCCACCACTGAAAAACCTTGAACCTGACTGATCGACAAACCTGAGAGAAAAAAATAGTTTTTTTTAAGACAAGAGTTGGAGTTATATCTAAAATGCAAATTTACATTCAAAATTGAAGGCAAAAATTTAATAAATGTATTTCAACCTGAATGGTATTCGTTATTGTCATAATGAACTTCTAATAAGAAATAAAGATTTGGCTTGTCTCCAAGTGGCAGTCCAGCTCGTTCCGGCATTACCAAAGCCTGCAATACGATTCAAAATGAAAATATTTATTATTAAAATACTTTTAAAAATGGGTTTTAACAAAAATAACTCTTTAGACCAGGTTCTTGAATAATTTACAATAAATTTCCATTTTCATAAAATTTTGTGTAAATTAATGTATTATGACAGATGAAATATTGTCATTATAGAGTTAAATTCCTTTTTTAATAAAATGCAAACGACAACAAAAATATTTTATACCCAGTTATTCTTAATAAAAAAAAAAAATAATTTATAAATTAAAGGAAATAATATTACTTATTACTTTATAGATTTTATAAATTGCTTTATTCACTCCAGTGAAAGATTTATTAATGATGAATCCATTTAATCTTGTTTCTGCCCCCCTTTGATTAAAAAAATTGCTTAAGAAATTAAATTTATTACCAATCCACCGATTCCCCCAAGCTGCATATATACTTTCGCATTTAGAGGTATGTGGTGTGTCAGGAGCATAACAGGGTTGACCTGTGTGATGAACATGTGGTTCCAGTTCTCTAGCGGTAGCTCCCAAACATCTGTAAAGAACCATGTGGTGCACATATCGCAGACTTTTCTCTGATATTAGTGGCTCCACCTAGGGAAATAAAATGAAGGCTTTAATTTATACAGTAAAATTTTCTCGAAATCGATTTCAAATTAGCAAATATATATTTTTCGTTTTAATTTTAAATATTTTTCGGGGATGTTCATCTACAAAATAATTATATAAAATTTATGATATTAAATAAAGTATTGTTTAAAAACGTAAGTGTTAATATCTTTAATAACGTAAAACTCAAATAAATAAAAAATTAATCTATTGTTGAATAATTAATGTACATTAATTTTAGCTTATTTGGAAATTATAACTATATATTTTAATAAGAAATATAAAAAAAAATATTTAATAAAAAGTAAAGTAGCAAGTAGTTTTATAAGATGCTTGTAAGAAGTGGTATATTAAAAATTAATAGAATTAAAATATCAATAAGTTTGAAATTTTTTACACAATTAAAAAAAAAAAAATTATACGCAATCACCGAAAGAATGTGAGACAACTTCATAAATGAAGAGATATAATTTTATTTAAAAAAATTAGTAACATTAAGGAGATTAATATGGAGATGAGCTACAAATGTTTAATATTAGGAAAGAGTAACGGTTTATTTATGTTTATCTTTTGGATATTTTTGTTGTTATTTTATCGTTCAAAGTAGCTATTTAGATTCATAAAGGTACAGTTATTCATGCAAATTCATGATATTTAATTGCAATTTTTGTCTTTTTTTTTATTTGTGTTCACACATTTCTATGAAGTGTGCTTTTTTTTAAATATATTTAGTTTTTACGATGTGTGACTGATTAGGTAAAAAATTTATAGATTGTAAAATTTTGCGAGGTAAATATCAATTTTCAATAAATATCATCAATTATATATATATATAGATAGATAAATTATGTTTCATTAATATTAATTAATAGTTAGCCTGACTCGTGGCAAAGTGCGGCGCTGATGAATATTAGGGCGGAGATTCAATCCACTGGCCCTTTGCTGTAAACACTGTTTCAGAAAACGAAAAGACTCTATGGCGTTTGTGATGTTCAGCATCTTGCCTCGTTAGTCGATATACCTGGTGGGAGTTTTCCGATTTTTTCTCATACGATACGCAAATACGGGGTAGTTTCCCCTTAAAAGTCCTCCCTAGAAGGCACTGCCCTCCTTTAGCTACACGGAGCAGAAGTCAGACTTCTACCTATAGATGTTCCATCAAAAACAGAAGCTGTTCCCCTTGTCGCTTCTTACATGAGATCTCACGGGTTCTTAAACTTAGTTTAGATGTTGCTGTCTACCAACTGGGATAAGGAGAGGAAAAAAAAAAAAAAGAAGAAAATTGAAAAAATTGAGAGGTGCCTCCTTCTATGAGGGAAACGACAGCAATCAATATTTTAATATTAATGTTTCATTAATATTAATGTTTTATCTAGAAATTTCTATTAAAACCAAATACAATCTTACAAAAAAAAAAAAAAAAAAAAAAAAAAAAAAAAACCACGACGTAGTTATTAAGTGAAGAATTCATGGAAAAATTCAAAAACTTGTCATAATTGCAATTTTACAAAAAGACACAAGTTTTTAGCCCCTAATTTATGTTTTTTTATACTACTTAAAATTACCATGTCATATAGAATGTATGAACCAATTAGAAGCTAATTAATCAAAAACCAAATCTATATTTTATGAAATTATTCCCATAAACTTGAAAATCACTGGAGTGATGAATCTTCATTATTATTTATCCATTGAAATAATTGAGAATTTGAAACGACATATTTATTGAAAGCAGCCATTGAAACTGAAAGATGACGGTTGGCGGCGCAAAAACCATTTAGAGAAAATAAGTTTCTAAGAAAGTTCAAGATAACAGTAAGGCATTAAATAGGTCTCAATTGCCCGAGGATAAAATAGTAATTGCTAATAACAAGACAAGTATGTGGTACCACGTAATGTTTTACGCCAGTAACTACTCGTACATCTTCTGTCGCCGGTCGAGAGATAAATGTTTGGTAAAAAAACAAGTTTACTCTTAGTTTTGAATGCTCGAAGCCTCTAAAGACCATTAAGGTGCAATGCTCCTGTTGACCTTGAGATTACTTTCTTCGACAGTATTAGATAAAAACAAGGGTGGACAAATTTGTGTGAAAACAGTGAATCCTGTAAGAGTCTTTCCAATTATTTAAAATTTATTTATGTGAAGTGTAAAACAATTTTATGTTGATTAAATTCACCAAAAACGGGCAGATAACAATAGTGGTTAAATGACAGATGCCATACAGGCAGATTTCATTCCTATAGCAACAATATTTATGTTTCAGTAATAAATGTTTTCATTAATGTTTAGTCTGAGGGTATTTCTAGAGTGAAGAAATGCTAAGTGCTTTTAGACTATATTATTTCTTCTATTATTTTAATTTTAATTATATAGCTTGCATTATGTTTTAAATATTTGCATGCTTCTGTAAATTCTGAACGTTGTGAACAGTCAGAGTTCGACGAAATAATTTGACGAAAAGAATTGCTTTTAATTTAATTACTTACGTTACAAACTTCAAATTGTAATAAGAAAAAAGGCATAAACGATATGGCTTCAAATACAGTATAACTTGATATCAATAGGATGAAAGGAAACTATGAATGTTCAAGTAGAATGAAAGTTATTTTAATGAGTTTATAATATCGATTTAAAAATCAATAAAAATAACAATTTAGAATGAATTAACCTATTATAGATTAATTTCTTCTAAATTAATATCTTTTTTCTTGCTGTATTACATCGGCGGGCTTTGAGTTCCACATACGTATACTACGAACAGCATGATGAAGGTAAGACATTGTCTTCCAAGAGGAATTTTAGAGGTAACTGTCTCATATTTGCTTGTTGTGTGGGAGGAAAAACTGAAAACTCCCATTAGATATCGCCTAACTGCCGATGCAAGACACTGTTACAATGGCCATCGAGTCTTTCGTTTCTCAAAGCTGTGACCGTTCTGCGTTATTCTTACTGTACTTTTATACTTCACAAGATATATTGATAACTTATTAACTCTTATTGTGTTTCGTAAATTAAAAAAAAAAAAAAAAGAATGTAAACTCCTCTAAAAGATAAATTCCAGTAAATTATCTTAAAATCTACATCAAAGTAGTTAATGTTACATCAAATATTAAAATCTACATCCTCTTGGAAATTAGTGACAAATAAGAAATAAAATAATTTGATCTTTTATTATTACGATTATAACTTTTAAAGCACTTGATGAAGCCTATGAAACGTCTGTAAGACGCCCCCAAGTTAAAAATTTTTGGCAAACAATATACCTTATAAAAATCCTGGTATTTTGTACTAACGAGCCTGAATACTACTGTGTCCAAAAAGTAAGACCAATTTTCAATTTAAATTTTCCGGACATATGGTATTTCAATTTTTGTTTCTTATTTAGGTTGTTGGTCCTGTCCTTGACATCTGTGTGAAATTTTAAGTGAAAATATTCGTTAGTGTTAGAGTTACGCTTGATTTTTTTTTTGTGAGATGCTAAAACTGATTCCGGCGATTTTTGAAATGTCTGAATTAATTGAGCAAGAACTTATGTTAATTTTTGTTTGCGGAAACATATAGAATGTTGAAAAAGGCATTCGGTGTGCACTCCTATGTCGGAAAGAAATGTTTAGAAGTGGTAAAAACAGTTCAAAGAAGGCAGAGAACGCGTTGAAGACGAAGAGCCCTCTGGCCGACCACCAACCTCAACCGACGAAGTTCACGTCCAAAATTAAAGATTTGGTGCTTGCAAACCGTCGATTTACAATTAGAGACCTTGCTGATGATGTTGGAATTTCAAAAGGATCGGTCAATTTCATTTTGGGCCTCAAACGCGCCAAATCTTGATTGGTACCGTAAACACTGTATGCGCCAGCTCACACTGCATTGATTCTTCGTGACTTTTTCGCCAAAAATGAAACCCATATCGTTCCACAACCACCGTATTCACCTAATTTAATATTGTGCTACTTCTGGCTATTCCCTAAACTCAAAAGACCACCCGGGGACACCGTTTTGTGTCGATTGAAGGGACATTTCAAAATCGCCGGAATCAGTTTTAGCATCTCACAAAACCAAGCGTTACTCAAGCACTAATGAATATTTTGCCGTAAAATTTCACACATATGTCAAGGATAGTGCTAGAAAATTGAAATACCATATGGCCGGGAAATTTAAACTGAAAACTGGTCTTACTTTTGGACATAGTAGTATAGCTTTCATGTTTACTTCATTACATTGACAAATGTTCCGTTAACATCCTTTTCTATTTCTTGTTGGTTGGGGAGTAGTCTCTGACAGAGGAAGGGGGCTCCTCCTATCTTTATATAATTCAAATTTAAGTTTTCTTTTCCTTGGCAGAATTATTTTTACACTGATAACCCAATCTTCTATAAATTGTGTTTTCTTGTTCTTTGATGAAATCTCAAATATTTTATTACTTTTTGCCGTTTTCTTCTGCTATATTATTTTAAACAAATTTGATTTTTTGCAATTTTATCGTAGTATTTTGATTTTCAGCGTTCACTAGCACCCTACTTATGGCTCAACGGGAGCATACGCGGCTCGAGGGTGATGTAACAAGTGTTCGATTTACACTGGGGACACAAATTACAGGTACTGCTTTGAAAAGAGAGTTGCCTTCAACGCGTTGTTGGCAGTGTCTCAAAACTACAATCATATTGAAGTTTTGTGGGTGGGATTTTCTACGTGTTTATTTCAATACAACGCTCAAATGTCAACCTGTTACTATGAAAGTTTTACAGGAAAGATATCATTCTTCATCTCTCCGTCTCTCTAATTGAAACAGCGCTGACTTTATAAAAAGACGTTTCTGTGATAAAACTTCTAACAGATTAGCGAATTTATAGTCTAAATGCTGATAAAGTAATGTCTCCTTTACATCAAGGTGTAACGCAACGATGTGTAAAGCGTTGACCAATTACAAGCCTTAACGCGCAAGGCCCGAAACGATCGCTCGAAGTTTGCCAACTTTTAACTCTCAAATGCTTAATGAGCCATGTGACTTGTTTTGAGCTAATATGGATCTTAAGAATAATTGGAACTTGACTCGTCTTAAAGCGATTTCTGTCGGTTTGGTTTGAACGGGTCGAAAATATTTTCTTCTCTGCCACTTGCGTTACACTTTGGTGTGAAGGAGATTGAAGAGGGGAAAAAATAGTCGTACACTTGAGATTCAAAAGTGCCGATGTCATAAAAAGTAAAAATCTCTAATTTTAAAAATAGGATTTACAAATGTATATTAAAATGATAAAACTTCTGCATTTAAATGAAATATAGTCACCTTTTCACTTTTAAGATATTTCAAAAATAACTCCATAATAAGAGAAGTCATCAAAGAAAAGAAATATTAAAAAAATTATGGGATTTCTAATATCTATATTATTGAGGGGAAAAGTAATACATGCAGTCAAAGCCTACATTTATATATATTTACAAAAAATATTTCATTTTTCTGTCTGTTCATATTTTTACATCAGAAGAAGCTATTAAATTTACATTAACATTGAAGGTTAAGAAGTGTTAATTCAAGAAGCGCAAAAATTTAAAAAAAAAAAAAAAAAAAAAATCGAATTTATTGAAGTGCACAGGAAAACTGCTACTAATATTTTCTGTAAGGGTGCGTAAACTTTAACTGATATTTACAAGGTTCAGGAATTATTTTCACTAAAAAATTTGTTAAGATATTAGTTGCCACATCTTTGAAAACAGAAAGAAAACTTTATTATTAAAAGCAGATATTTTAATAATAAAGTCAACTGAATTTAGAAGAAATTTCATCATTTAAAGGGGAAAAACAATAATAATTTATTAAAGTGCGCAGGAACAATATTACTAACTTTTCAATAAATGCGTGTAATGATAGCATTCTGTTCAGATTCCTTTTTACTAAAATGAAACTGGCAAAAATAAGGAACTTCATAAACTTCGAAAACGAAACATTATAAAAAGCAAAAACTACCCCTACCTAAACAAAACTACGGCTTTTCAATTCAAGAGGAAAATAAGTTATTAAAAATGACCGAATTTAAGAAGTTTTCAATTCAAGAGGAAACGAAGTTATAAAAATTATGAATTTGAGAAATTTTCAATTTAAAAGGAGAAATTATTAAAAACTACCGAATTTAAGAGTTTTCAATTCAAGAAGAACAGAAATTATTAAAAATTACGGAATTTAAGAAGTTTTCAAATCAAGAGGGGCCAAAAATTAAAAACAAAAAGGAAGAAAGAAAAACGAATTCATTGAAGTATTCAGGGAAATTATTTATAAGGATACGTAGCTATATCATAATGTTCACGAATTATTTTTTACATAAAATCTGTTAGAATAAGAACATAATTTGGAAAGCAAAACATTATAAAAGCTAAAATTTTAATAAAAAAGAGAAAATAAATTTTTAAAAAAGTAGAAAAACGATTTTAATGCAGTGCGGGAAAAAAAATATTATTAAGTTTTCAATAAAGGTACGTAAAATTTAACTGATCGTCATAAAGTTCACAAGTTATTTTCACTAAGAAAACCTATTCAATTAAAGGCTGACAAGCTCGTGGAATGCAGAACAATTTTATTTTTTACCAATGACATTCACTTTTACTTGATGTCATCCGCTACAACAACTGCAGATGTGTAGCAGATTCAGCATCACTCAGTGTGCCTCGGTGCCCACGACAGTGCCCTAGAATTTTAGTATAATTTGGAATGAATATCACAAAGTTTAGAATCGATAATGAGGGAAGGTGGTAACTTCCCAAACCTTCTCTTTCTCCTCGAGCTAGTCGGTAATATTCTCTGGCTTACAGATTTATCGTTTTTCATCTTCTGACAGGGACACGGACACTTTGAGTTCGGTCTCACATGTCGGGTCCAAAACTTGATTTAGAAGCTCATCGCACTGTACATCAAACAGAGAATTATGAGAAGCACAGATTTTAATATTAAACATTACGAAGTTAGAAATCACTTTTTTAATTCAAGGCGCAAAAATTTAAAAAGGAAAATGAATTTATTAAAGTGTAGAGGAACAGTATTGCTAGATAACCTAGAGAAGAAAAAAAAAAAAAAAGACCCCATATTTTTTTTTCCCCCTCTTTCTTTAAAAAAAAGAAGAAAAAAAGCAGCCTCTCTTTCATAAATGACGTACGCTTTTTATTCACTTACACAGCTCACTCTGTAATTCAAAGATTGAGTACGTGTTGAAATGGGGAAGGCGGCTGATGGAAAACGATCTTCTAAGGAAGATGTATTGGTTTAGATGAGCCAATTTAAAAGTACACTCTCACTAATACCATGGATAATTTTGACGTAATTTGATGGAATATGACACAGTAAAAGGAATCTCGTTAGAATCGTAGTCAATTATGCTTTACTGGCTTTGACAAATAACTTGAGCTTGGACAATTATGCCAGAAAGTGGCTGCCAATAATTAAAAAGTGATTGATAGATATCCACACCTTTTATGATGATGGGGATATAATCTTTCGATTCTCCTTCATCATTTTGAAAAATATACTTTTATTTCTTCTCAATACTTATAGGTTTCTTAGTATATTTCTGTGGTGGGTAGTAGAATGTTCGCATATCGGGTTTTGGTAAATCGAGATTGCTAATTTGTATAAAAAGGAAAATATTTAAAGTTGGAGAAGACTTTTTATTTTAATATCATGAGAGTACGCCTTCCTTGAAACAGCTGAACTCTGAAATCATCCATACTAATTTATTAAAAAAAAAAACTCTTATCTTGGAATGTTTATATAATTTTGATTAATATGCTTTCTTTTCATATTGGTGGGCTACGTGGTTCTCAATGTAGGTCACAAACATCTCACTGACGAACGACGAAGAAAGGATATTGCCTTCCAGAAAGACTTTAAGGGCAACTTCCTGCATTTGCGTGTGGTATAAGAAAAGCAAGGAAAATTCTAACCAGGCAGCCTGATTATTAATAGGAGTCTCCTCTTTTCTGAAAGAAGTGGACGAAGCCCGCGGGTTTGAACTTGAACTCCCTGAACGCTAGGTGTGATCAAGTGATCATTGAGGCATGAATCGAGTTTCCCCTTTGCATTTGCATGCATTTTATTTCTCTAAATTAGTGCTGCTGTTGCGCTCTACAAAACACGAGTAGAATCTTTTTTCTAATTTTATAATTATTCTCGGAATCTGAATTTTCTTGGAACAGGCTTAGGTGCGTAAAATTTAAGATCTCCACCAGAAAGCTGCCTCTTATATCAGGAGGATTTCAAGTTAGGTTTGTATCTAGGTTTTATAATACTTGACAAATAATAAACAAGATCTTTCGAGGTCCTCCACGAAAGGGCATCATACGCCACAATATGAATGTTCGATGGTCTTCACTGTTGAAGAGAAGAGTTTTAAATTTTTTTTTTTTTTTTTTTTTTTTTTTTTTTTTTTTTTTTTGTTCTGTCATTTAGTTCTGCAAACGGTTAAGACGATGGGGAATAATTTCGTAACTGCTTGTTTATTTAAACAACCTAGATAATAAACATAGCTGCTCTATAAATCTCTTCATAATTATGTCATTTTGTGATTTTCACATTTTTAAATTAAAGTTTTATTCATATTGAATGAAACTGTACTTTATTATTAGTAGATAATTATTTACTTTCAGTTATATCGTTCATTATTTGCGGAAAAGAAATTTTTAATCGGATATTTACGCTTTCCTTCAAATATTTGCGCTTTGTAACTTCGTGTGCTGTTTCTATTTCAGTTATTTGTAATAAATATATTTGTTGATTATTAGCAAGAATATCAAAACAATTTTATAGATACCAAGAAAGGGGAAAAATGTCTTCTGTAAATTTTTTTGAAAAATGTATTTTTTTTATTGTTTTTAATACTATTGATGTTTTCAAATGTAAGGCATTTTTGATGGGATATCATTCGTCACTTAACGGTAAAAATATGTAGCAGATACAACGTTATCCAAATATACTTCGGGTTCAGGTATCCAGGATGATTTAGTGTATCCCGTATGTTATTATAGAAGGAATTAGAAACACATATAGAATAAAAATGGTGTTATAATCCGTTATGTTACATAAAAGATAATTAATTAATTTATGCAAGAATTCTTCAAAACATCAGTTTTTCCAAGATTGTAGTTGTTGCTTTCAAATGCAGGGAACATTGACCGAGATCATCCGTCACTTTAATAGCCAATATATAGTCGATTCAGCTCCATTCAAGAAGCACCAAGAGGGATTCTGCTGTACTTATTGCACTCACGTTTTACAACCACAATTTTAGAACAAATGCCACCAAAAGAGTAGCCCCAATTGATCTTCTTCTCAAGCCGAATAGATTTCCGAGCTCGGAAACCCAATTAGTGATGTCATTCGCCACTAGAATGACAAAAATATATTACAGATTCAGCGTTACCCCAATGTACCACGAGTTCAGGTATTTAAGATGATTCAGGGTACTTAGGATGCTAATTATAGAATGAATTAGGAAAACCAATGGAATGAATGAAAATCTAAATCAATTATGGAAATTAAATTTTTAATAAATGTCGTGTAAAAGTATTAATTTGATTTTGCAAGAGCTTTTCAAGAGCATTAGTTTGTTCAAATTTGCAGTTGTTGCTTTCAAATGCCGAGAAATTGACTAATGTTGACTGGACATCCTCCGTCACTAGAATGGCAAATATGTAGTAGATTCAGTGTCATCCAGGAGGCACCACGAGAACCTCTGTTTTACTATGCTCCCATTTTGCCACCACAATTTAGAATGTGTACATCAAGGATTGCACCCACCTCTCTTTTTCCTCAAGCTCAATAGAAGGACATTTCGACCTAATAATTTATCGCGCCTATAACTGGTAAAGAAACGAAAACTTTCGGATCAACTTCGCTTATTGAGTGTAATTATATAAAAAATAATTGCATTTTATTTTTTTTGGGGGTTATTTTTGGTTGCGTATAAAATTGAGTAATAATGAATTGACAGGAAAAAAAATTGGACCTTTCAATAATATAATTAAAAAAAAAACCCTTTTTTTCTTTGTTATGCAGATGTACCGGCCGCGAATTTCCAAATATTTCCAAATAAAATCTCGGGGCCTGATGGCCAACTGGCTAGCGCTCTGGTCGTTGATACCGAAGGCTTCAGGTTCGAACCTGGCGGTGGCAGGGATGTTCGTTGGTGGTTCGGAATCCATGTTAAACTGTAGGTCCCGGTCTGTTTAGCCTAAAAGTTGTGCACAAGATGACCGTAAAAAAGCGACAAACCAAACCAAGTAAAATCTCTTCTTTTTATAAAATTTTGAAAACACCCCTTACCCCTCTTAATAAATTAATTTAAAAGGTTTGTAATCATGATTAAAAGCGAATTCAAATATTAACTCGTAAATAGGCCTTAAAATCTCTTGAATTTAAGCTATCGTTAATAAAGATTAAAGACATATCATCGTATAAAAAATAATCTTCCTTATGAAAATCGATGTATTGTAGAAAAAAAAAAATCTAACACGAGTATAAATAAATTAGAAACTATTCAAAGGAACTCATTTAAAAAGTGGAAGAGAAATTCTAAATGAATTAAAAACTGAATGAGGGTTCCTTCTCAGGGAAGGGTTACAAAATCTTATAATTATTTCGTTATTTTTGAAAAATGTTTTCAGCTTTACTGAAATACTAACTTCTTTGCACTGAATTTGAGAAATGTTTACCAATTGAAAAAAAACAAAATATTTAACTTGACTTGACATGGTAATTTGAGATATATACTCACTGACACTGCTTTATCTCAATTTATCCAAATGTTGATTAAAATACTACAGATAACAGAATTGGACAAAAGTGGAAATGAAGCCTTTATAAAGGAACTACTCTAAAATTCAAAATTCTTGAATTCATTGCCTACGACGACTTACGAATTCCATTGTAAAACATAAGATCTAAATCGTTGCTCGTACTAAATTATTTAAGATAAATCTTAACTGAAAACAAAAATATTCGTAATTTATAAAGATTTTAAACAGTTACCTGAATGACATGATGTTTCTTATTGAGCGGTGGGGCTTTGACAATTTTACACCAGTAAGTCGTGTCGGTATCATCCGGAATAGTTATCTGCAAGGAAAGAAGTAATTTAATTATTAGGCGAAAAGCATTTGAAATAGAATCACCGAAGTAAATCATGAAATACGCTACAAAAGTGGACGAACTAGCACTTACCACGTGAAGCATGAAATTTAAGCAAGTTGTTTTTTTAAAGGCTGTAGGAAAGAACATTTTTTTTTCATGAACATATGAATTCCTTTATAAGTTAGTTCAGAGATGTAGTTCAGATAAATTTTTTTGAATAAAAATTTTTGTTATAAAAATTCTTAAGCCTTTTTAATAGTTTTCATTCATAATTGTTATGCTAAAAAATAATGCGTTTAAATCAGAATGATAAAAACATATTTTATTATCGTAACAGATAAAAATTTTTTATTGTTGATTTTAATAGTTTGGCAACACTATGGAAATTTAAGTAGTCTTCGAAGAAATAACGTTGGGACGGAATAAATTTATTCATAAAATGAACCCAAATTAATTGAAGAAAATGTTAAAAAAACCCTTTTATTGAACAGCGTAATACAATATCTGCAGGAGCTCTAGAAAAAAAAAATTCGATTCATAAAATTCAAGAACAGTTTGAATGATATAAATTTTAAAATTGAATTTTCTAAGCTAATTGTCATTTATAATTTGGTTTTCCGAAACATTAATAATAGTTATAATAACAAAAGTTTATATGAATTATTAATATAACAATATATATTTTTAAATCATGCACACATTGCTTTACAATTATCTTATTCCTTTAAAAAATATCTTATTAATTATTCTCTTTCTTCTTTAAAATATCTAAATACTCTAAATGCGATGTAGCGAATACTAAGTATGTGCTTTATTTTTAAAAGAAAATTCAGAACCCTTATAAGGCTGCCGATTATATCATGTTTTTTTCTTTGAAATTAAAAAAATAATTTAATTCAAAAAATAACAGTGTAACTGAATTGAGACATTCGAGGAGGTATATACAATAGCTTCCACGAAAAACAAAGTTGCTATATTTTTATTTCAAAAATACATACAATCTAAATTTTGTAATTTGAAAAATTAAAATTCTTTATTATTTATAAATATAAAAAATTATTAAAATCTATTTTTATAATAACGCTCTCTTTCCTATTTGTTTTCTTCTAATATTATTTTTAGAAAAATAAGCATACGTTAATAAAGTTATAACTTTTATATCATATTTGTTTTTCATCGAAATTACCGTAAAGTGAAATTTATCTTACACTTCATTCAAAAACTTTTGCAATAATTAAATCATAATCACTAATTAAAAAACCTATTATTTAACTCAGAAACATTACAGAATTTTAATGAACAAAAAACGTTCTTAAGTCGGAGAAGTATTAAAAGTGGTACTTCATAACCACCATTGCTTTTTGCTTGATTTCGAATTTAAATTACAATTAATACAACTTTCATATTTAAATTATTTTTAATTAAAAAAAAAAAAAAAAAAAACTAAATAAACTTGCCAAAAGAATAAAAATACTAAATAATTCATCTTTTTAGTTAAATCCATTCTAAAAAGTTTAAAAAAATCTTTTGCCAAAATTCTTCTGCATTTTTATTTAAAACATATTATGCATCACTTTAATAAAAAAACCTTTTTCATTCAGCAGTAAATAACTCGTGTAGAAAAGAAAACCCCACCTTCTTTTGCACTCTTTTGTTATATATATTTGAAAACAATGCTTAATAGATCTGCCTTAAATCGAAAGTGATTAGTTCATAAATACAAGGTGTCCTTAAGTTCATGGATCAAAATTTAAAGAAAGGTAAAATACAAATAAAAAGCTTGTTTCGTATAGAAATGTGGGGTCGGAAATGAACGGCTTTACAGTAGAATATACTGACTCCAAGATTCACTGCAATTGTACTTTGAAGAGATAAGGCTACTTTTATTCTCTACGTTGTTTTTAATTTGTACGATTCCCATGTGCGGGCCATCTCTAACCCACATGCTACAAGCCCACATGCTCAGGAGCGGTTCTCTGTTAAAATGTGGGCGGGTATTGTAAAGATTTCCTTATTGGCCCATACTTGCTATATCATCGACTAAACGACATGGCTTATCGCAACTTTCTGGAAGTGGTATTACCAGAATTACTTGATAATGTACCAGAATAACTTAATAATGTTCCAGTTGACATTCGAAATGTCATCGATTGAGGAAACTTCAAGGCACTCATATATGAGACTACAATAAACTCTGATAAGGACTTCATTACAAAAATTTCATTCACTGCTGCAATTGTTCGTGGAAAACCTGACATCTTCGAAAGGGTACACCAATCAATTGCTAGATGCTGTTAAGTCAGTATTGAGGTTGGTGGTGGTACATTTGTGCATTTTTTGTAATTTTTATGCAAATAAAAAGCTATTTATTTTTATTTTCTTAGCCTTTCTTATTTTTCCGTTTACGCTTTTTTATTTCCGACCTCATATTTCTGTACAAAGTGCTTCTTTATGTATATTTTAACTTCCCCTTAAAGTTTGGCCCATGAATTCAAGGACACTCTGAATATATTAATGTAATTAAGAGCATAATTTTGGCGATTTACATTGTTTATTTCTATTTTCATGTCATTCGTTTTGAAATTTTAAAATGCTTACAAAGAATGACGTAATTTTATTGGACACTCTCACACTGAATTCAATAAGATGTCATTAAAATTTATATTGAATCTAAATTGTATAATTGCGGTAAAATAAAACAAAAATTAATTATTATTATTTACATAACAATTTCAATTGTTTTTATCATTTATTGATGCTTTTCGATAAAATCAGACCAATTTTTCTTGATTTTTCTTAGTAATCATGATACGAAAACGGTAACATAGTATTTAGTTAATGAATGAACTATTGTAATATTGGATATGGGACCTTTTCTGTAACTCTAAAATTAATGTGAATTTTTTAACAAAAATGGGTGGGTATAGTATTTATCGTAAGCTGAAAATGTCGAATTTCCTAATGGAAAAATGTTGCGTAACAGTTAATTACCATGTTAATTAATTTTGTTAATAAACTACATCACATTCCCTTCGAACTATTTTCAATGATACACTAATGTGAAGGTCTAATGGTAATTACTAAAATTATGACTGGTGTCTAATTTCTTTCGGGGGGGAAGCGACTGTACCAATATATAAATGTTTTGGTGTAATTTAAAAAAATTTATTGGCATTCTTACTTATTGAAGTGTAGATAATTGGTTGTTTTTCAAATAAAGACTTCAATTCTAAAGAAAAGTGTTTTAGAGAATATTTCGATTTTAATGGTAAGAAATTAGGATATCAAGCTAAAAAAAAAAAAAAAAATTCACTTACATTCGGTAAACGTATGTTCCATATTCTGACATCATCGGGTAGTTTATTTTTTTTTTTGTGTGATAGGCTGAAGAAGTATTAGACTTCTCGATCCTCTCCTGTCTTTTCCATGATAGAGAAACATTTCATCTGACAAATAATCAGTATCATGGTAGGCATATATTACCCGAACGGTGTCATTCTGAAAAATACAAGACAAAAATTAAAAAAAAAAAAAGGATAAATGTATATTTCACTTAAAATATACTACAACATTTGGTAATTTAGCACATTTTAAAATTTAATCTTTATAAATTTGTTATTCAGAAAAAAAGAAGCTATTGATTCCATTAGATGGATTAATTACATAGATTAATTATATTTTCATAGATTTATATTATTTTTTATTATATTATTTTCATATATATATATATATATATATATAAATAAATTACGAAAAAAAATTAAAAATAAAATTACCAAAATCAAACTACACTACTAACATATATATTGACAACAATTTGTGAAATTTTCAGCGAAATCAATCGAGTAGTTTCTTATAGTGCCACACATACGAATATTGTCTCTATGTATATATATATATATATATATATATAAGACAATATTCGTATGTGTGTGCACTATAAGAAACTACTCGATTGAAACTACTCGATTTTGCTGAAAATTTCACAAATTGTTTTTTTATTAGTGTATTAATGCCATTATTGTTAATACAGTAGTTTGAACGAAATCCGAACGGTATAATTGTTTTTGAAGTGTTAATTGAAGATTGGATTTTTCACATTCAACAGTTGTTAAAAAAGCATTTTATCCTGAGACAAAAGAAATCAAAAAATTGAATACACGAAATATTATGTATGCGAACGAAATATGAATGAACGATTTGGATTTCCATGCTCAACCAAATAATTTACCAAGCTGAAGAAGAAAAAAAATATATATAAAAAAAAAAAAAAAAAAAAAAAAAAAAAAAAAAAAAACCACCAATGTAACAAAAAAATAAGGAATAAGCATACATAATGAAATTCATATAATTTTAATTATATAAATGAATTGATATATAACTTTAATTGTATTTGTTTATTTCACATATATTCTCAGATTTAGCGAGAACAAAGCATTGCCCCGTCGCTAATGTACCCCCCCCTCACACACACATTGCTTCAATAATATATATATATATATATATATATATATATATATATACTAGAAGACCCAGCCACGCGCTGCTGTGGCTTTCTTGTATTTCGTTCAATTATTAGATACTATAATTGGTATTGTTAAGGAAGTAATTGGTAAAGAATGATGAAAAGAATTAAATAAGTTTCGAAGAATTGAATAAGTTGAAATAAGTTTCAACGAATAGAAAATGTTTCATTTTTATTAATTTAATGAATGAGGTAGATAATGTTGATTTTTAAGACTGTTTTATAATTATTTTACGTAGTATAATCTTTAATAATCATTACTTTCATTTAACTAAGAACTAAGCGATGAACAATATTTCTTGTTAATCCGTCTTTCGTCGAAATAAATAAATTCGATGGTTTTCGAACACGTGAGCATGCAACATACAGCTGCCCATGGGAGAAACACGGATTCTGAGGTTAGATTTTTTTGGTGGTCGTTTACTGAAAATGATCATTGAAAAAATACAATACAATTAAAATAAAATCGGGATATAATAAGAAAAGACTTTAAAAAAAATTCACAATAAAATACAAATGCAAACGATCGTTTAAGGTACACGAACACCTTCGAAGGAATTTTTTTGAAATTTTTTATCTTTGTACACATTTTTGGATTGAATGTATCTAAAAACTAATGATTTCACATAAAAAAATTTCATTATTATTTTTTTTAAATTTTTATAAGCTAAAATAAGGGTAAAAATGGCCAAAAATTGATACTGTTACAAAACCTGAAATCAAATCAATATTTTTAAATTTCTAAGTTTGTATTTGTTTGTACTAACATTTTACAGTGAATAGACCTCTGGTAAATTTATATCTTTATTATTTATCATTTTGTGCTAGTTTAAATGCTGTCGATACAAAATTCTTCCAAAATTTGCATGTAATTCCAAGTTTAACAATTGAAATAAAAAATATTTATGTAGCTATAATCATTTCAGAGGTCTATTCCCTGTAAATATTTATGAAAAACATAAATACAAAGTTTTGTAGCATTTGGATCAAAATTACTTGTGTTATGGTGTTTCACATGAAAACAAAAAGCATAAAAATTCATTCTGAGAAAAGCTAAAAACAACTTTTAATTAGATATACTACTTTTAAAAATGTTGTAAATATATTAAAATGCCATTGAATTATTAAGTTCATAGTCTTATTTATTAAAAAATATAGTTTTGTTTTTCCTTAAAGCTGTAAATATTTTCTGAGCTTTGTTTTGAAAAAGTTAAAATTTGCTCGACAAACTTTTTTTTTACAACTTCCTGCTATTTGCAAAGGCTTTTTAATATGAAATGACCTGAATTTAAAATATTTAGCCTTTTTGCAAGTGTTTTGATTAAATATATTCAAAACCTTTGAATTTCACATAAAATACCAACTTTAACTATTCTTTATACAATTTATTCTTTAAAATATGGATAAACATTGCAAAAATGTGATATTGTTGCAAAATTTTATAATTCAAAAATAAATAAAACATGAATATTTTTTTCCTTTGCAAGTATTTTTATGCTGGGAATATCCTTATGTAGGTAATATACTGTTTTCAAATTTATATCTCAATTATTTATACATTTTTGTATGCTTAAAGTTTGTCGACACAAACTTTTTTTTTTTACAAATTTACAAAAATTCTTAGTTTAAAAACTAAAATAAAAAAATAATTTATGAATTTAGGTTAATTTCCATGTTCTATTCCTTTCATACATTTAAAGAAAACTTTTACATGAAGTTTCAAAGCATTTAGAACACAAATATTTTTATTGTGACGTTTTGAATGAATACAAAATGCATAAAAATTCAAATAAGAAATAATTAAAACCAACTTTTAAATATAAATAAAAACAAATGTACATACACAAAAATGTTATTGAGCCTTAAATTCTCCTTTATTAATATAAACACTTATTTATTTGTTTTGTTTTTCTTTAAATAACTTCCAACTTAAAAGTACCATTTATCAATTTTTCTTCGACAATATTCGAATCACTCAAATTTATAACTCAAATTCTTTGTTTTTCAAATAACAAAAGTTTTTAAAATAAAATGTCCTTGATTTTCAACTTGCAACTATTATAATACTTTTATAAAATTTTAATGTTATCATCATATCAAATAATTGCAGAGTTTACTTCATTTTCACACTTTTCAAAAAATCCTTGAAAATTCATCATCTTTCTTTAAAATTATATTGTCTATATTATATTATCTCGTTAGATCACATTTCATTTTAGAATTCTTAATCAAATACAACACATGTTGACAAACTTTAAACATAGAAAAGTTCAATGTTTTGATTCACAACTTTTCATTCAATATATTTTATTCCAATTCAAATTCAAACTTAGAAAATAAAAAAAATATTGATAATCAAATCAGGTGATACTTACATACATTTGATTTATTTCTCATAGAAATAATATAATTTTCACAAAATTTAAAGTAGTACATAAAACAATAATCAGAACATGAGAATTTTACGGTTATGTAGTACAGGCATCGAGACAAGGCGCCATTCTTTTATTGTGGTATATCTTTCGTTTGTGGTGGAAACAAACTTTTTACTCCAACGATGAAATTAGTGCAAATAAGAATTCTGCAATTAATTATAGAAAGAAAATTGGCGAAAATTCAGGGTTGCAAAATTGGCGCCTTCCTGAATGGTATTGTTGCCACTACATTGGTTTGCCAAAGAAATTTTAAAAAATATTTAGGGGTGGACCACCCTTATCACTTAGGGGTTTAAAAAATAGATTACGACCGATTCGCAGACCTACCAAATATGCACAAAAATTTTCATAAGAATCGGTCGAGCCGTTTCAGAGGAGTTTGGCAACAAACACTGTGACACGAGAATTTTATATATTAGATATTGAAGCAATTTAATCTTTCGTTTCAAAATTCTATTCAATGTATTTTCAGAGGAAGTGAGCATTTAAAAAATTTAAAAAATTTATACTTAAATTACACTTTAAAAGTGTAATAATAAAAATGATTTTCTTCTTATACTTAAAATATAGTAAAATTAAAACGTTTTTCACCACAGAAAATTTACCAGGCCTATTTGATAACAGCTTCTTATAGTCATTAATAACATGATATGATTTTTATATTTGTGCAATTCAAGACCTCAGATTTTTCTTAGAAGTGTTTGCCCAAATCTAGTTTAAATTTTTCTACAAAATTGTAATAAATGAATTATCAAGAGATGTTAAAGAATATATGTAGAGCTTTTAATCAAGTACGAGAACGCTGAAGCTAAGAAGAAAACAAACAAATTGATGTATCTGTTATGCAATGTCAAACAATAATTACTTGATTACTTCAACTTTCTGAATGATCAGACTATACATCAAAAGCTTTGTTTGCGTTGACAGAAGGCTGGGATCTATTTAAGGATGGCATCATGAAGGGTCTAAACTGTGCAAGACGGATTCTTCGATTAAGGAAATTGCTACTGCTCATAGTGTGATCATTACATTTAATTTCGTTTCTTATACCTGTAGATTAGATATATAGACAATTTTTACAATGCAACACAATTTTGTAACGTTTCATGTGATAATCTCCACAATTTCTTTCGCTTTAATAATATAATGTGATAAAAATTGCTATTGAAATAGAAAAGGCTAGTAGTTTTTCTATTCAGAAATATATATATGGTCGTGGTTCTAATTCAATCCTTGTTTGTTCCCCTTTGGTTTTTGTGTTCATATATTGTGTACTTATATAGGTATATATATATATATATATATATATAATCAAACACAACATATGGACTCAAAAAATCAAAAAGAACTGATTATTGAAAGTGGATTGTTGTAGCACTTTTCAGCGCTGTAACTTCACTTCAGTTTTTTTTTTTGCTGTTTCTTCAAACTATTTTTGATGGCTTCATATATATCTATCTCACATATAACGAATATCTAAATAGTTTTTTTTTTTTATGTTTATGTGTTATATTCTTTGTATGTATATATAGTATATATATATATATATAAAGTTTATTAATTTATAAGATATCGAAGATTCATGAGGTAACTTTCATAACATAACATAAAATTCTTGCTTTGAAATAATATTTCTGAGATAAAAAGGAATATTGAAATAGGAAATCTTAGCACTTTTTCTATTCAAAAATATTTATTTCCTGAATCGGCGATATTCAAACTGTATTAAGTAGATGTCTGTGGTCAAACACAACTTTCTTAAATGTTGTTTGTTTACAGAAATTTGTAATAATATTATTTGACGTCTTTAAAAAAAATCAAATACATGAAAAAATTATATTAATTTTATTTATCTTAAATGTTTTGTGAATATTGATTAGACAGAGTTCCATTAAATATTTAAATACTCCTAAAAGCTTTCATGAATTAACAAATTTTGAAAACTGCTGAAAACTAAATTAATAATTACATGCATTAATTTATTAATTGGAGAGAGATACCAAAATTCTTAAAATATTTTTACCGAATGCTCTTCATTTGTTAATATATATTTTAAGTATTTGAGGTTAAAGATGAATCTCTGTATTTATTTATGCTAAAAGCTCATAGCTTTTATCTAGGTTTGATACAGATTAATCTCAAAGGTCGTCAACACCGACAGAAATGCATTTATTGAATAATGAATTCTTCTGTGAAATAAAAACGAAGCCAGCCTTCATCATAACACCACCCAATCACTTTCTGTTCTGCATAATTATTTGTCTCTATAAAAAAGATGCCAGACATCGCTTTAGGGTCATAAGTGGCTGCTAATGCTTCTGAATTGAAAAATCAACATAAAAGACTTCAAGCAAGATAAATTATGAATAGTGATCCAACAAAAGACGTCATTTTCTGATACGGAGAAAAAAATCTTTTCACAAACCAAGGGTAAATAAAAGATAAAAGGTAATACGTTGCACAATAGTAATTTGGAATTTGCTTCGACGTATAAACAAAAATTTTAAATTCTTTTAACGTGATGCTTTCAAGCTATTGAAATGATGGTAATCACCTGGTTATACAAGAAAGAAGTTATAAACAGTTTCTTTTAGAGTCGATGTAATCACATGTGAAGCAAGGGTATTCGAAATTTTTATTACTTAAGTTAATATGCATGTAGTATTTGAAAGGGTAAGTAATATCTTCACATGCAATGAAGCGTTTCTTATATGCTACACAGAAATTATATATTAAAAAGGTTCATAGAATTATTGTTTTTATACTTCTTTTTCAAAACTAAATTATTGCTTGATACTTTCAAAGATAGCAAAAATAAATTTGAATCACGAAGTGTACTTTCAAAAATCTGATAAATTTGTTTAATTAATAGTTGTTTTATAGTACAATGGGTGTTTTTTTTAATTTTATATATGTATAGCAAGTAAAAATAAAATTGATGAAAGAATACATTTTATAAATTTGCAGGTATAACAGGGTTGAAAGTTTAAATTTTTTTTTAAAGTTAAGTTTAGTTATTATTCAAACTGATAAATTCTTTTTTAGTTTTTTTCCACGGCATAATTTGTCGAATGCCATTTATGTTTGTGCTGTTTTTTAACAATAGCGGAGACATTAATCAGTACAAAGTGTTTTGAAACGCTTTTATTTAAAATTGGTATGTTTTTAAGATGCTTAAAGAAGGAAAAGTATAAATTGAATGTTTATTGCATACCGCACACAGAATAAATAATCTTTAAACACGGTATTTTAAAATATTTAATTATGCCATAAGTATCATTTATCAAAATTAAATATAATTTCCTATAAAGAATTAAGTAAGAACTTGCATTGTGTATTGAATTCCATAACAATGTTGAAAATGATGACCTTATGCAAATTGTTTTTTGCTTAAATTTAAGTCACCAACAGAAGCCTTAAAAAACACAATTTAGTAATAAATAAGTAATGATTAATTATAAATAAATAAAACATAATTTTTTAAAAAAATTTTGTGAGTAGGTGGAATAATTTTTAATTCTTTTTTTATTCTATGTAGTCTCAAAGTGCAGAAATTTATTAATTCTTTATTATTCATATTTTATTAACTCTCTGTGAATGAATGAATGTTACAGTGTTTTTCAATTTATATATGAAACGCAAAAAAAAAAAAAATTTTTTTTTCAGAATTCAATATTTTGTATTGAATTTTCATATTACATTCTGGCAAAGAATTTTTGATCCTGAATAATATTGCAATAATATGAAGCTGATTTATTAAAAGGAAATAGAAAAATCATTAAAAAGTAAATTCAAAAATCAGCATAGGGGTAATTTCTGGTATAAACTCATTAAATCCTAATACGAAATGAAAATAACAATAAAAAAAAAAAAACAAAAACAAAAAAATGAAATAAAATAAAATTTGTCGTTACCTTAACTTAGCTGCTCTTTTAGGAGAAAAATTAATTCAAAACTAGGATTCAAATAAGACAGAAAAATTCAATTAAAACTTTTAATTTTTTTTTCCGTCATAATCATTGTAAGATATTACAAAGCAGAATAATAGCTGAACACATTTGTATATTATTTTTAGTCGGGCATAATGAAAGAAAGAAGAAAAAAAATATAAAAGAGATTTATAAGAAAAATTTAATAATTTTTTAATAATTAAATATTAAAATTGTAATCAATAAAATCATTAAAGATAAATTAAACACTTCTATAGCAACCAAACTTCTTATAATAGGCTATTCTGAATTTTATGTTCTTATTCTTAGTTACAGAGGGGTTGAATATATAAGAACACCTTGATAAATACACAGAATTATAAAAGCAACTTATATATAATACAAGCAAACATGATCAAGCATTTTGCAGCTTCGAAAAATAAGAAAATATACATAACTATGACGTTCAATTCTATTTTGTTGCTAATTTTCTTTTCAAGAATTGCAGTTTTTATTTAATTTAATAAGTACAAAACAGAGTTTAACTAAGCCCAGTTAAAAGTAAAATTAATTAAGAGGAAAAAAGGACTTATTGTTTCAGTTTATATATAAAGAGAGGGACTAAATCTATAAAAAGCGAAACATACAATGCAAAATAAGAGACAATTTAATCCATAAAGCCAAGTTATGAAACAATATGTAAAAATCATTAAATTTTTTTGTGTGCAGGTAAGTTAGAGCCATAAAAAAAATAAAAATTCAAATATTTAAGTAGGTATTTCATGTGAAAATAGGTGAAGCTACAAGTCTATCTATGTATTTAAAATTGGATGTTTGTATATACAATTACTCAGCAGCATTTAGCATTCTGCTATTTTTCTCTGAAGTTTCAGCTTTTAAATTTGTGTTTAGCCAAAAATAACGAAAAAATTCTAATTATTTCTTTTAATTGAACAAAAAACATTTTAAACTTCATGCATTTGTCAGATACTACTTGGTGGCATCTGACACCATCTAGTGACTCAACGAAAAAATTTTCTGGAATTTAAGTTAATTTTTAAAAATTGTCTCATGAAAGTTAACTGTTTCAAATAATAATTATTGAAGTTTATGCGATTGTGATTGTTTTTAGTGTATTTTTTGATTCTTTCAAATATTCTATTATAGAGGCTTTTTTTATATTTAACTTTCTAATTTTTTTTTTTGTTTTAATGGAGTTACTCACAATAATTTTTTTCTTTAGAATTTAAGAAACACATTTCTTAATCCCTATCAGTGTTTTGCATCTACAATTGATATTTCTCTTGATACCCTTGCAATTTTAACCTTTCTTTTTCCTAATAAAATTTACCAAACTACCTTTGAAATCTCGAAAATATTCTCATGAAATTTTTTTCGTTTTAGAATGTTAAAAATACAAATTAATACGAAATACAAATAATAATGGGAGTTACGAATTTAAGAACACTTTAATTCTATGAATAAAAAACTAAAAATATTTGGTTTTCTGTTGCTGGGCAATTTTCCCGGGGCTGCTAATCGACAGGTTGCTTTTCAGCTAATTCGAAAAGAGAAAATGGTTGAAAGTTTAGCACTTAGGGTTCAGCAAAGTAGGAGGGTTTTCTTCTAGAAAATTAGCAGGTCCAAAGTATTCCATCTTCCTCAATAAATAACTCTAGATAGTGGGATTATAATCATGAGGTAGAGGTACTTTCTTTTAACTAACGGGATTATAGTTTGTTTGAATCCGTGAATGTTAAGTCGCTTCACTTTTTTTGGTTGATTCTGTAAGTGCTTTCTATTTTATTACCCTAACAATGTCTTCCAAGAAAAAGGTAAGGCGAGGGAACAAGTCAATTTTACATTACATTCATTCTCCTGTCGCTCTACATTCACCTGTCTGACAAATGCAGGGTTTACAGCTAATTCTTTTATAAAGCTATCGTCAGAATGTTATAATTATATTTCTATGTTGATTTCATTGGATCCGCTTGATCTTTCCATATTGGTTATTTTGTATATATATTTCTTTTTTTTATTTGATATTTGCATTTTTTAATCTAAATTATATATTTTAAACAAAATGAGGGTGAAATGATTCAAAATATAAATTTAATTACAAAAAATTAGTTTATCAAAGTTCTTTCTAATAATTTAGAATTTATTAAAAATGAAATTATTAGATTTTTGACAAGAATTTTAGATGAGCTCTAGATAAGAATTAATAGATAAAACGAATTGGATTTTCAGTAAAAAAAGTTTTTAAGTTTGTAAGATACTCAATCACAACACACAAATTATTTAATCCATCAAATTAGTAGTATAGATGAGGTTTCAGTACAGATGAGTTTGTTCGACATGTATAAATATCTCTGAAAACTGCCGATGTTCTAACTCTTAGAGAACACAATCAAAATAAATCGTAAAGAAAATTCAAACTCCTGTGCATAAATGTTTTAAAAATTCAATAAAACCGTTTGAATGCAATTAAATACACTCAAGAGCCAAAACATTATGACCACCTGTCAATAACGAGTTGGCCCCCCTTGGCCCGCAACGCAGCTTCAACCCGCCTTGGCATGGATGCCACAAGTCCTTGGTAGATGGTCGGAGACAGATTGTAACAGATGTTTAAGCAACGGTCACGCAAATCCGAGATATTGCGAATTGGTGGTCTTTGAACTCTGAGCTACCGTCCCAGGACATCCCAAATATGTTCTATCAGATTGTGATCCGGTGAGTTAGGCGGCCAGTACATTAACTGGAATTCAGCATCATGTTCCTGGAACCACTCCAACACAATTTTAGCCTTGTGACAAGGGGCTTTGCCCTGTTGGAACATTCCATTTCCAGCTGGAAAACAGAGGCCATGTAAGGGTGCAACTGGTCCGCAATGATGTTCAGATACCCTGTAGCATTCATGGTCTGCTCTACCACAACCACGGGTCCCAGAGACGCCCAAGAGAACGTCCCCCAAAGCATAATACCGCCACCACCGGCCTGTGTATGACCTACTGTATATTGAGGAGCAACTGCTTGCTACGTAGCCCCATATCCAACAGTGTCCGCTGAACAGTGTGCTCCGATACTATTCTACTTGGCCCCTGCATTGTATTGGGCTGTCAGCTGAGCCACTGTCTGGCTCGGTTTTCTTTCACCATGCGAGACAGTCTCCGACGACCTTTTTCTTTGATAGCGTGTGGACGTCCAATACCATGTCGTCTACTGCTGGTTTCACCGTCATTCATCCACTTTGCATAAGTACTAACAACTGTAGATCGCGAACAACCCACGAGTCGTGCAGTTTCGAAATACTTGTTCCGAGCCTTCGAGTCATTACAATCTGCCTCTATCAAAGTCGCTTAGATCCGCAGCCTTTCCCATCATACACAGAAGTAAGTGAAAGAATGATTCTTCAGACTCTCCAGCAGCAGTTAAATACCCCTTCCACCTGATCACGTTCCTTCCACATCATCCAGGCGAATTCATTGCAAAAATGTAGGGGTGGTCATAATGTTTTTGGCTCTTGAGTGTATATTAATGTTATAAAATAATTTAATAGAATTCCAAAGTACAACACTGTGAACTAACTATCCAATAGCTGTAAAATTTGCACGAAGCATAGGTCATGGAAAGAAATGCAAATGAGTACTACTGTTGCTTTTCATATTATGAGCGCAAGTTATTAATACCAAAGCTAGATACAGAATCAATTTTAAACACTAAAATTGCGTTATCACATCGAACGGAGCTGTTATTTCAATAATTCATTGTGCCTAATGTTGTTTGTATGATGAATATGATAGATATTTCTTATTCTTCAAGCTGATTCACTTAGAATAATTAGCAGTTTATTACATAAACAGAATAAAATATATTTTTTATCAGGATTTCTAGTTTTCAGCAAATAAGATTATGTTCCTATTATAAATAATGTTCCGCATCTTGTATGTTTTACTAAATATTTAAATATTCTTTATTGGATCATTCTTATATCATATCTTTTTGTGCAAATGTTATGAGTCAGGTTTCTCCAATGTTTTCTCTCATTCCATTATCAATAAATCTGCATAATCATCCTCCACATGATCGCTTTCTACATTATTGCTCACATTAACAGTTTCTACAAAATTTTTTTCTTATTTCATCTTTATTTAGGTATCCATATTATAAGATTACATTTAGCAAAAATAAGCATAAGGATGAAAAAATAAAATTTATTTCCTATCCATTAAAACCATTCATAGAAATAAAGATTACAATTAGAGAGCTAAAGAAGAAGAAAAAAATAATTCTAACAAATTTTTTCTATAAAATGCTACATTTGAAGTATCAAGTATGAAATATCATTCTCTTACTGATTTCTTGTTGCATAACTATTAAAGTGATATTTAAAACTGATTTGTTTTATAAGAAAGTACATTCTAATGCTATCATAAATACAAATTTAGACATTTATTAGCTATCAAAAAGGTATTTTAAATTGGTAGGTATTTAAAATTATTCGATAAACAATTTCCGTAGACTAAAATTTCACTCATGATACCATTTTAGGATTAAATACATAAAATGTCAATATAAATTGAAATTTTACTACCGTAATAGCCATGTCTTGATCATCGCATGTATCAAATTTCCGACTAAATTGAAGAACTGTATGGGTTTCATTTTCATATCCATGTAAAAGCTGAAAGTCTTGCTGATCATCTAGCACTGGCATTGCATTTTTATAAGCATGACGATCCTGAAAAGAGATTGAACATTTAGTTAAAAGATTCAAGATTCATTTAACTATGTTAAAGTTTTAAGTTAATCACTTAACAAAATTATTGAGAAAAGACTTTAATATGCAAGAATATAAAAAAACAACTGCATTTTAATTAAAAAAATTTTAAAGTCAAGTGATTTAATAGAGTAATTTGTAATACACAATTACTTTTTAATAGTTAAATAAAAAAATCTTTATTTATAATATTAAAATAAACTCTTTAAAACTTACACGCACATGGGCGCATACAAATTGAAATAACATAAATATATATATATATATATATATATATATTATGTTATTTCAATTTCAACTTCAATTCTCAAAGGCCTTGATTATTTTGAATATATTTTAGAATTAGTTATTTTAAAGAAGCTTAGGACATAATAGAGTAAAAAATAATAATTGCGATTTAATTTATTTGTGGTTTAATATTTTCTTTAACATAATTAATAAAAATATTCCTCTCGATGAAAAGAATTAAAACATAATACTTAGTCATAATAAAAAAAACTAGCAAAAAGCAAATTATCGTAAAATGTGAAATATGTAAATGGGGTTACTAGAAGAATAGCTGAAAGGAGCATTAACTTTTATAACATCATTTGTTGCATAAAAGCAACTTCTTAATAAAAAATTATATAGTATGCATACAGGGTTTGTAATTAATTGTAGGATATGCGTTTAATTTTTTTGTTTCAGGAGTAACATACTGAAGTATATGGAAAATCAAATGAACAAGTACTTACTTTCAATAATGATAAAAAAAAAAAAAATAATAATAAGTATTTTTTTCTCAACTCAGTAGAATATATTAAGGAGACATTGAGTTTCTTTAATACACATGAGTCTTAAAACGGGTTTAGATTATTATATGTTGAAATAAATAAAAATGTTCAAAAACTAATTATTTAGCGTTATTATAGAGAAGCGAATTTATTTTTCTTCCAAAATAAATTTTTATGAATAAATAGAGAAAAAAAATTGTTGAACAAATCAATGTACTATTAATTAAATAAAAATTAATAAATCAAAGTTTAATAAGAAATTTAGAAAACATTAATTTTTTAAAAAAATCAATAAACATTTAAAAATACAATGACCGTTTTCAACATTGGCATTCTTGAATAGCTATATCTGGGATACCAAACAATTTCTTACGATACATAATGATTCTACAATGCCTATAATAATTTCTAAGCAGCTTAGTTGATTATTATTAAGAGAATCTGTATCTTATTCAATAAATTAATAAATTATTAATTTTGGTGGCTCTTTCCCGTCTATCTATATTAAATACATAAAGATTTCGGATATTTTAAAATAATTGTTTTGCCGTTTAATAACAAATTTATTTTTAATAAAATAATAATTTATACATAAGATTTCCATAAAATAAGATAATTTTTACTGACTTCGAAGAAATCTAATTTTTAATTTTATTTTATAAAAGATTACAATGCTTTTTTTATTCAGTTCCCTTTCTTCTGAGTTATGAATATTAAGGAGTAATTAAAACTATAGAACATCATAGTTTGATTTTATGGCAAGCATTCGAATACAATTATGAAATTACAGGACAGATTTAATATTAAAAGTAAAAATTTAATTAATATAAGTAAAAATTTAATTAATATTAAAAAGTAAAAATTTAATTAATATTAAAAGTAAAAATTTAATTAATATTAAAAGTAAAAATTAAATTATAATTTAATGTTATAAATAAAAATTTCATTTTGAAATTTTGTTGGTAAATGCCAATAATACGTATTAATATTACTTCCCTTTTATTATTGTTTTAATAACAATAGATGTTTTTTTCTCATATTTAAGTGATAAAAACCATACGAAGTTTTATTTCAAAAGTAATAATTATATTCCTTTTAAAAATCTAAATTATAACGAGAAGAGTATTTTGTAATTGCCGATAAAAGTTTTACTCAGAAATCTTCCGATCTTTAAGAATTAAGTTACTTTTAAATTATCAATAACCAGCGAACATTTTTCTATACACCATACTAATTTCCATTTTAAATAGCATAGATTAATGAGTACTCCGGGTAATCAGGCCCAGAAGCTACATTTTGATTAGTCACTTAATATGAGTTCGTGTTTATAAGCGCAGTTAAAACAAATCGACGTAATTATATGCAACAGCGGAGCTAAAGCTAGAAGCTCTTGAACCACCAATTAGATAAACATCACTACATTCGTTATTTATTGCAGAAATTGATGTCTATCGTCTTGTGTATGGTTTATGTTGTAACTTCGTGATGAGAATTGTGAAGGAATCTATTGTAAGAAAACGTGAGTAATAAACTAGCAGTGCAAGCAATAACTGATGTAGACCAATCTCGGCTGGCATTAATTGCAATTTATACTTTGTGTCCATATCCAATGGGTAGTTTAGGGGATAAAAGCTTCCCCTTCTATCTTTGATCAAAATACATTTCAAAATGCCTTTTGTTCATTATGCTTTTCTCCTTCTATCTTTTTATTTTTTCTTTTTACAATCGTTATAGAAGTTCTCCAATCGAAATACAATTGTCACGGCATAAAATCATTAATTTCGTTTGATATGAAAATTATAATTGCTTATTCGAAAGACTGAAACTTATTTCTATTCTGAAAGAATTCTTCATTATTTTGATAAATTGTTTCCAAAATAATGGAGAATTCTCTTTTTAAGTCTTAGTTTATTATATCTAAATATTTATCTAACTATTGAATACAATATAATAAATGGAGTACTTATCTTACAGAACTTGTTAGAAAATTCAAGCGTAATGTAAATGATATTAAAGATATTGATTCATATATATTCAATATATATTGCGGAATTTTTTTTCGTTATTGTTTAATATCCTAAACTTGACATTAAAATATTTTTTTTTTTTACTTTTATGCTTGACATTCATCTGCTTTATCTTAACATATCTAATACTCGTATATTATAGAAGCAAAGCTTGCTTGTATAATCCCGATAGCTGTTTTTTTATTTTTGTTGAAAACTGATTTCTCGATATTCACGCTGCATGTTAATTTGAAACATCAGCATAAAATTTGATAAAAATAAAATTTAAAAATACTTGATGGGAATATGCAGAAATGCATTTAAACGAAAAAATGTAATAAGAAGGAAATATTAAATTTAGATATTAAAAATTTGATGGGAAACACAATGTGAATGCATTAAAAGTAATGTTTCATTAACTTAACATCGAGACAATTTTTAAATTGAGCAATTTTTATTTGTTTTAACTTTTGAACATACCAAGGTAAATTTAAAAAAAAAAATATTTTTTAATGTAAAAATCAGTATTTTTACAATACTCAATGCTTTTTTTTGTAATTCGGGTCACTTGATATTCTTTGCCAGGATATGGTAGATTGGAAGCCTGTGATTGGTACAGTTTCGTAGGGTTGGTAGATTTATAGCGTTGCTCAGAGTTCACTAAGAAGATTGCTAGGGTACGCCCATAAGAGGTGAAGGTGCCTAAGCCTTTTCAGATCTTTCTAAAGGTAACTGCCTCAAATTTGAGTTAAATGTGAGTAAATCTGGAAAACGGCCCCACAGTCAGTGCGAAGACACTTTAGGCATATTCGGTTATCCAATGTAAGAAATAGCCTTCATTTAAAAAAATGTGCTCCATTTGATCTTATGTTTTCACTTTACTTTTACATAAACCTCGAATAGATGCACTTAGATCATAGTAGTTTGAAATTTTAAACAAAATGAATACGAATTTTGGAAGAACTCATTGTAGATTTCATTTTAATATCTTTTTAATTCTGTGTCTTTGTAATTATGTAACAGATTAATAAAAAAAATGACCTTCTTTATTGCCTGATAAATGAATTGAAAGCAGAAAAATGAATAAAAATGAAGAAATTAGAAAATGCACCATGTAATAATTCTAATGGCCTCCCTCAAATGTATATTACATGACGCTATTGAATCGTTATTCTTGTAAATATAATTTTGAAAATTGTTGTATCAAAACGGATAACTTTCAGCTACAATTTTGCATGCCTTAATATCTTACAAAGTAAAATTTTTTCAAGGTGAAGAATGGAATGAATTTTTTATTGATCTAACGAATAACACTTTGAATAAAATAATACTTTAGGTTTGAGTTGGAAAAAAGCATTTATTTTAAATAATAAACAGATCGAATAATTTTTCAAATAATATATTCTTAACTTAAAAGTTCAGTTTGCGTGCCACATTTTTGCAGTTATGCATCACTGAAAATAAAACTTTGCTTCAGTTATAGGCCTCAATTTATAGAAGATTCTTTTTTTAGTATGAAAAACTAGCAAAAAAGATGTTTTTAGATTTGATTATTTATTACAACTGTTTAGAAAATTAGATTTCCTGATATTTTTTTCAAATTATAAACAAGTAGAAATTATTTTCAAGTCGTCTGCTTTACTTTCACAACAATTCTAAAAGGCAGGTGCGCGTGCCACAATTTTGCAGTTACGCACTGTTGGTAATCGAAAAAAAATTCTTTTTTTTTTTCATCAAGTGCGATTTGCGGTTTGGAATAAAAAAAAAAAAAAAGAATTTCCAATTTTCTTTGTCTCCACCCATATGTGTTAATCGAAAGAACGTGCAACCTTGAACAGATCGTCACAGCTTTATGGTTTGGTGGTCATTCTCAAAAAAAGTACAAAAAATGGCAAAGATTCAAAAAGAACAAATAAAATGGAATTAAAAAAACATGCCATCTCATTCCTGAAGAGGTTCTATGAGGTATAACGCCCTATTCTTTTTCTCCTGACATACTCTACCCCTTCATTTGTTACGCCTCTCCACAGCGTTGCCTTCTAACAAAAAAATTGCTCGCTTGGTGATTTTAATCCGATAATGTTTGAATTGGACAACGAATGGGATATGTTATCAGATGTTTCAGGATTATAAAGAGAGGGAGGGAGGGGTGTCAAGTAATTCAGAGGATGGTAATGCCAGCCCGGATGGACATAATCAGTTGTCTATTTTTTAATATATTTGCATTATGGCCATTGAAGAGTTTTTTTAACTTTTGTTGTGGTGTATTGACTCTTAAATCGCCGAAAGAATTTCTTCAAAGCTATTCTATAGAATAAAATTGTACAAATATTGAATTACGTAAGTTACTGGAAAGCGCTGCATATATTTTCGTTATTTTATGAAAAAAAGTTATATTTGTTTGATGTATAAAGCATGAACAGTAAATTTTAGCGTAATTAGTATGTATTTGATAGTATTACATTTAAAATTTTCAAAAATCTATTTTTTTATTAATTTTGAATTATAAAAGTATGTAATACTTATTTAAAGGTAATTTAATAAGTTTTCATAGATGATGGATTAGTTTTTTTTTTCCGACGATATATAAAGATTTTAAATCTAGACAAAATGTATTATTATTAATAAATAATTTACAACAAATAAATATTAACAAATAAATATTAGCATCAACATAAATAATACTTGAAAACTTTTATTAACTTTTTAAGATCAAACATTGGTGGCTAATAAATTTCTAAAGCATAAATGTTTTTTTGTTACCTAATTTTAAAAGGAGGGTTAAGGTAAAAAAAGTATCTAAGGAGTTTAAAGTTATACAATATACGAATATTCGTTTCCTTTTTTAACCTATAATAAAAACTAAAACTTTTTTTCTTTACTTAAGGAATTGCAAATAAATGATGATGTGAAGAATATGCACCTTCAATAAACTTAAAAAAACTTCGTAAAAAAGCCGTACTGTTAACTTGTTTTAATTATAATTTAATTTAAATGTGATGAAATTTTTGAACATTCATTGTTTAAATGTTTAAACAAGCGGTTCTCAATCTGTGGGAATGGGTGAAAATATATTGAAAGGTGAGCGCAAAATGTTACTTATAGATAAAAAATAAAACTATCCTAAATTAAAAAAAAAAAAAAAAAAAAAGTAGGAAAACATATATGGCAAAAAAGTTTGTTTAGCAGATCATATATAATGATCATGAATTTAAAAGTTATTAATAATTACTCTTCATAGCTGTAACAAATGTGTGCCAAAAACAGCTTTGATTGTTTGTTCAGTATTTTTTAAACAGTACTACATATGTAACATTTTTAAGAATAAACAATTCGGTGGTGTCACTGCAATTATTCATTAAAAAAAAAGTCTTTAAAACTGTCTTTGTCGAGTTTTTTAAACACATAAGTCAGACATTCTTAATTTTGTCACGTTCCTTTAACTGTAAAGTTCTTATGCGAGAACAACAGTAAAGTACTTTTTCTCTTCGTCAGCTATGCCATCAAATTTCAAGCCGAAATATTTTTTTTGAAGAACGTGATCATTCTGATACTACATCTTGTTTGGAAAAATTGTCTATAAAAGCATAGCCATCTATTACATTATGCATTGATAATTAAAGCTCAATTTTTTTTCTTGAATCAAGAAAAAACTCATAGCATGATTATCGTTACATATTAAATTTATTGAATAATTTCAAGTAATGGAACTAGTTCCTTTGAAGTCTATTATTCTTGTTATAATGTTTTATAAATAAAAAACTAGCAACAGCTTTTCATATATTATTAATAGAATATAAGTTGGAACAAGAAGTTAAACCTATTACGATATTTAATTTAATAACTAAAATAGTAGGAGACGTGATAAAAATTTTTATTGTTATGAATGGCATAAAGATAAAAAGTATAACTAGTTTAAACAACGAGAATCAATTTAGAATTTTTGTAGATTAACAAACGGAAAAACTAGAATACACATTACAAAAATTTTCTTAAATCGAAAAAACGAAATATACATATGCTTTAGCTTTATTTTTAAACTATTGATATGTGATATGATATGTTATAATGATATATTTTAACTGATAGATTTTCATAAAAAGAAAAACGAAGAAAATCATTTACATATAGTATTTACGATTTATTATAATTTTTCTCCTTGAAATTAAACTAAAATATAAAAGAAATGACAGTTGTTACTGAGATCGATTATAAGTATAATGAGAAATTTTTGTTTATTTAAACAATGCTTTTTACGCTGTGAAAAATAATGGAATGCTTACATTTCGAGTGCATGAAATTAATTTAAATCAATTTAAGGCGTAATAAAATTTATTGCGGTTTTTAGAAAACAAATTCTTTTTTGAATTATAATTAATTATGGTTTTCAGGTTACGTTGTTCTGGTATTTTAATTTTAGGAATTTTAATATTCATTAATTCAATTTATTTAATTTCCCCTGACTTTTATTAATATTTTATATTTTCTTTTATTCCTGAATGTAAAATTCATCTCAGTTAAAAGATAACAATTGTATATTAATATTAAACTTACTTAATCGAATATCTTCGTTCAATTTATATCTTAAATTATTTTTTCCTTCGAAAAAAAAATTTTTTTTTTTTTGGCCGCATAATATTAATTGAAATGTAAACATCATTTAAAAAAATCCAAGGTACTTGTGTATGAATATGCAATTTACCAATAGTCAAACTACATGACTTAAATAGATTTTTGAAAAATTTCTTAGATCTACCTATTTTCATATTTATATTTAATTATTAGACAGCTTTAAAGTAGGTATTCCTAATTTGATTATTTCTAACATCCTTTATTTCAATTTTTTAATTCAAAACACATCAAGAGTTAGCGAAAGGGCGAATAATTACTATAAACATTACGTTCTTGTTTTCTACTAGAACATTAGGAACATTTACAAATAAAAGTTTTACAGTCTTAAAATCAATCAATAATCATATTCATGACGTCTCAATCAGTAATAAATCCTCATATTTATTTAAGCAAAAATAGTACCAAACAAATTAATGTTACTTTTGTTTTGTTTATTTGCGAAAAAAAGAGGGAAAAAAAGGAATATTCTTAAGGAAAATAAACAATATGTAAAATCATAAAGGATAACGTAACATACTGTAGGCGTGAAAAGAAAGTTGGAAGGACAATTGATGTATTATATCATTAAAAAAATTAATTAATTTGAAACATTGGTTAATAAAGAAAATTGACAAAACTTGAATTCACAAGCAGCTAATGCAATATCCAAAGTCAACCATAAAACGGAACGGAATTATTACGGGAAAATTCAAAATAAAATATACATGGATTTTGATAGTTATTTAGAAATACGTGTAATTTTCAAATAATTGTAATATTCGTTCTACAAAATTGTATTTTGAGATTTAAAATATAGCAGTACAATTGTCAAAGTATCTAGCCTATTATATTAACTTTATTCCAAATTGAATAAAATTATGTAACGCTTCTTTTATTACTAATGTTATGGAAATATCAAAAATCAAATACTTTTTAATAAAACAAATTATCAAAACCTTTTTACACTACTTTAATTACAAAAGATAATATATTTCTGTAGTTAAACTTAAAAGTTAAATAGTGATTATAAGATATTCATAATCAACTTTTAAATTCCCTGTATAAATTACATAAATATGATATTGTGAATTCCTGCAAGTTAACATGATTTTTGGTTAAAGCTTTTGTAACTGTTCTTTGCTAAATATATGTATATATATATATATATATATATATATATATAATGCTAAGATAACACAGATGGTAAATTAAATATTAAGTATTGTCAATGAAATACGTATTTTTTAATTTTAATTATCTTAAGAGTTAATTAAAATATTTACTTAGGAAAAGGTGAAACAATATTGAAACGTGGAAGTAAGGTATGTATTTTTTATTTTAGTTCTAAATGCAATGTAACTTTCATTTGAGAAAAACAAAAATAGAATTTAAAATAAATTCTTTACCCCTTTAAACAGAACAAATGAGGCAAATATGCAAATATTTCCTTTCTGAATACTCAGTGCTAAATGAATTTATTAAGTAACAGCCGAATTTTAAGATCAGGAGAGAGAAAACAAATGATTATTGAAGTTAAATAAATTAGCATACAGCTTAGATTATTGCTGTAAAGTCATTTATTTATTTTCAAAATTACATTACTAGGAAACGTTATATTTATTTAAACCCAAGGAGTCATTATTTGAGGTGTGAAGCATAATGGAAAAACGAAAAATATCCTCACCACATAAAATTAATTACAAAAATAGCTTTTATTTTTACAGCATGATTAAAAGTAATATTTCTTTATTTTCTAATAAACATGACTATTAAATCACACTATTCTTTGTGATGGAGTGGAAAAAATAAAATATATGGTTTTAGTGGATGAAATATTATAAATTGAGTATGTATTTGCTTATTTTTTATTACGAAAGAAGATAAAATATAAAAAATAAAACAAAATAACTACATACTAGTCTAAAAGCTTTAATATTTTAAACTTCTTTTTCAACAAAAATTCAATTTCTTTTGCAAGAAATTCAATTCAAAAATAAGACACTCACCTGAAGATACACCTTGCCATTTTTGACCCATCCAATAGCAATATCACTTCCAGCCATTCCTCCATTTGGAGAAAATCCTAAGGCAACATAGCCTCTAGTCTCAACTTCAATTTTAAGAATGACTTTCTCATTCGTGCTGTCGACTTTCCAATAAAGATGAAAATGGTTTTTATGGTCTAAGACTTCGTGATGATATCCATTCGCTTTACAAAGATTGTTGAACAGAAAATAATAAATAAAGTCAACCAACAGCTAGATATATTATTAATATATTTTTTTAAAACCATTTTATTTCTCTACTTTAAACGCAATTGTTTTTTTCGCTGAGACTGGAGTTCTACTAATTGATGCTTTCTTATCTTTTTTTCTTTTAAATTTTTCAATGCAGCGTTTTACTTATTCCAGAATATTTGACAAATCATTGACTATGGGAAAGATTATATTTGACGGGTGCATATTTTACTTCTGAGTACAACTAACTATTTAGTGCAAATCTTAATTGTGAATGTTATTTTCTTTTATCAGTAATAAAAACTCAACACGTTATTATTAATTTCTATCTTAACTATTTTAATTTTTCTCTATTATCTTTAAAAATAAATGTTCTCAAATATAAAACTCAAAAAACTTTCTTAGCTAATGAGACTTTACTCATTAATCCTTCTTCAAGCCATAAACATTTTGTAATTCATCCTATAAGCCCTAAAAATTTGTATAGAAGATTTGTTTCAATGATTAGCTGATGTCACAAAAAATTAGTTGTGGAAAATAATTTTTCAAAAATTTTTTTCTACCCACAAAGTATTTTCACTACAAATAAATTGAAAAAATAAATTCAAATACAAGTAAATTGATGAAAATTCGAAAGCATACAAAACAATAAATGCCGGTTCAAATTAACGCTGGTGTAAAACACAGTTCCGGTCCCTATTTGTTTACATATGAAAACTTCATTCACAATTTTGTTAAATTTTCCAAATTATACCGACTTCTCCACTTTAAAAAGTCACAGAAATGGAACACCTTTTCGCAAGGTACAAACCGTTAAAATTACTTTTTCAAGTCATTGACTGAGCACAAACTTTCTCGTTTCATAGGAAATATTCTTCTTTCGTTATTTATTTCACTAAACACCAAGTCCAGTCAAGAGTGTTTCTTCCAATGTTTCCTATTTTCGACTTAATGAAACATAGTTTTAGCACCGAACAAAACTGCAAAGATTAAGAAAGCACACACGAATGAAGATCACAGAGTTCACGCGCGAATCAGATCCATAGGTATCCCGATTTTATCGCATGGGTTCAAAATGTCACAAACTGTCAACCGGATCCACTAGATCTGAAGTGCCCCGAACAAATCGAAACAAAGCAATGCGTTTTCTTTTCTCCAGCTCATAACAACACTGCGAACCTCACGTAAGTCCTCACCGCAGAGAAGTGAGAGTCACGCTGCAACATGGATGGCTTTTGCTTTTTTTTGTTCGTGGCTCGTAACAGCTGCTTCTGCAATTTCCCCCGGTCCGCTGATCCTTCGCGGTGCTCGGTTCCGTTCACACGCGTTTGGCAGGTGTGTCATTTCCGGCGTCTGCGGATGATCCGTGACTATGGGGAGGGACTGGGGGTTTGCTCCTCGTATTGTAATTGCTGGAGGGTTGTTCCGCTTCACAAGACCCACACAGCCCGTAGGCCACGGGAGCTAATTGACGAGCCTTTCTTAAGAAGTCTCATTCTATGGTGCTGCTTCAAGGGTGCTTTAAGCACATGGCGTCACACCCTCACACAGTGGTGGTTTCAGGGTGAGGCCATCTGAGGGGTGTGGGTTGAACTCCAATTCATATAAACTCACACAAGGAAGTTTATTGAGTTTAAATCCTCCCAAGACAATTCATGCTTCCTGCTGTGTTGCCCGGGTAAAAAAAAAAAAAAAGGGACCTGCTTTTATTGCTTACCTAAAGAACTGTAATATGATTTTATCATATTTTTATAAATGATATATTTATAGAACAATATTTTTATACAATATATGTTTTTTTAAATTTTGATTTTGTGTTTTTATAAAATTCAATATGAAAAAAGTGAGGAAGCTGAGTGTATGTTAATTATTAAGAACGTGGTTTCAATTCATTCAAAAATACTATTTTCATTGAAGTTGGAGAAAAAGTCGAATTGATAAAAGTTGTTTTTTTAAATTAATTAATAAGGTTAAGACTGCTTAATTATTTTCAAAACCATCATTATCGCTAATTAAATGAAAAATTAATAAAAAAATTTAAAAAAACTCTAAATAAATTCTTTATTTGAATTGGACATATTATGCAAAATATACAATTTATTTCAATTCATTTCTTGGTCGCAGAACTGATTGAAAGATTTTGATAGTTATTGCAATATTGATGTTTGTTTCATAATGTATTAAAACTTATATATTATTCTTTAATTGCAGCATCAAACTTTCTGCTCACTCGGTGAAATCAGACAAATTAGACATCGAAAAAATAAATGTTCTTTAACAAAGCTTTTTGCTGCTAGAACTTGATACTGGCTACTGGTCGAAATTAAGAATCTGAAACAATGTAGAATCGGATCATCGGAATAGTATTTTGTCCGACCACAACTGCAGAGAATAATGAGCTCCACAGTTGTCAGAAATAATGAGCCCTACTCGGGGGCTACTGATAATGCTCGCTAATGATCATACAAGAGAACGAGGATCAGATGCCCGCTGGTGCTGTGCTTTGCAGTCAATTTCAAAAAGAATAAGATTCTGTAGGAAACCTGATATAGTGTTTTGTATCAGCAGTCGATTTTCTTGGTTAGAGTTTAATAACCATGGGTAAATGTGCAGACGTTATCTCTGAAAGACTGCATAATACCCATCATCAAATAAGGCAACGTTGACACATCGAAGTGGTATTACACATTATTAAGTTATCCTTATGTATAGAGGGTCCGTGAGAAGCATTCAGAAAGAAAAAAAAAATGTCGAAGCAATAAAGATTGAACTTAATTTAACTTTAATTGAATCAATTCAAAATAGTGCAAATTGAAATCAAGGCGAAAATGATTAAATTTATATGAAAAACTATTAAAAATATTTTTGATAAGAAGAGATTTTTCAATATTTGAAGGGATCTAGATTTGAGAACTTTTAAATAATCAGAGAAATACTGTTAATTACTACTTAAATATATTACTATTTTAATTGTTTCCTTAGTTCAACTCTTGCGTCCAATTTTTTTCATTATAGCTAGCACATGTTTTAATTGCTTTTTGATTAATTGAAGTACTTATTTTTCTGCTTCATTCGATTATTATTGAGGTTTTTCTATCCATTCTAAGTGTGGAAATCGATATCATTAACTCTGGCTTACTTTATCGTCTATGCAATTTGTTGTCGTGATTAACGAACACCATGGGTTACCTTTTATATTATTATTATTATTATTATTTGACATTGCATTTTTTGTGTTAGGGTTGAATTTTCTTTTCTTGCATCACAAGCCATTAAATTGATGTCATTATTTCTATTGTAATGCATTTGTGACAAAATATTTAGAAATGTAAAGTCTAAAACTTTCAATGCACTTTATACTGTCATTGTAACTTCCGTTCAAAAATTACATGTAGATCAATGGTCCTCTTTACAGACTGATCTCCTTAAAACTACAATATTCAAACATTTTTGAAAATGGAGTAGTGTTTCGATGAGTTTGTTATAAAAATGCATTTTAAAAGTTCCACTAAAGCTGTAGATAACACGAAAAACAAGTTTTTCTCGAAAAAATAAACTAGTCAGAGTACAATTATTATGTACATTTGCATGCTATTTCTATGGAAACGTTACAATTGCTCCTTCTGAATTTTAACAAAGGACCTTTGCATAAAAAGCTGTCAGTTAAACTTAAAAGTTAGATAACTTCCTGTTTTTGACATAAAATTTTCATTTTTTTTTTTTTTTTTTTGTGGAATCTTCAGTATTGAAATTAAAATACATCTTCAAGAATTTAATTACAAAGACGCAAATACATAAAATAGAAAAAAGCATTGCAAATAAAGTAAAATAATAACTTAAATGCAATAGAAAAGTTTAAAAAATAATCAGTGTATTTTGAAAAGTTACAAATAACAAAGAAAGTTCAACTTATTCTAAACTATTATTAAAAAGAACCCGACATAAATATTAATAACAAAACCGGTTTTATGCTACAAATTGAAATCTGTTTTTCACTAGACACAATAATTGACTTGCTTGACTGCTACAACTTTTAACTACATTTCTCGTTCATTATCTAAATTTCTTTTCCTTCAAACATATTCAACTTTTCCTTTGAACATATTCATTAACAGTTTTTGAAAAATTAAAACTTAGAATATAGCCTACGAAATTGCAATGCATTATCTCAAAGATTACAAAAGATAAATTTTCTCATCGGAGTACCATTTTATACAATATCATCAATGTGGCATAAACAAGTATTATTGACAATTCTGCGTATCATAATTAATAATATATTTTATCACGTTGACAGGTACTACTAATCTCAATGAACCCTGATAGCCTGAAATCTTTACAGATGATGAATTACAATTACAATCAGAATATTAGTTACGAAGGGTTAGAGAATGCGTTAAATGCATATGAGATAAATGAAAATGATTCTCCTAGTTCATCTAGACCCATCACATAGCTATAGTGTCACATTAGTGTATTTTTTCCATGCCTTGCTTGATACGATAGAACGCTTTGAATTTGGATAGAAGTTTCTGAACTACATTGTGAAAAGAATAGATAGCGTAGTGAAATACTGACGAATTTCTTTTTTAAACGATAGAAATTTCACATAGAAAATGGTATGCATGAAATAACACACAGAAAGGCCTAATTTAAATTGAAAAAATTATTTCCGTGCTATAAAAACTAAATTCTTAACAATTAAAATCAAATTTAATTTATTTTTCAATAGAGAGACACTTTCCAACTCGGGGCATAGTAGTAGTAACATGTGTGCCAAAGGACTCAGGTCCAAATCTGCTGTTACTTCTGACACCATCTCTGCTTTTATAAGAGTGGAGACTCAAAGGTGATTCTGACAATGTGTATAGATCTCGCATCGACAGTCAGCCCAACTATGGTGGAAGCTCTGGTTCTCTCCCCATACGGCAAGTTAATGTTGGGCAATTACTATTAAAGTCCTCCCGAAAGAAAATGGTTTCACCTCTTCCCTCATCGGTAGGTTATTTCAGGCACACATAAGTGAAACATGAGGATAATCAATGTATATCAATGGGTTTCGTTTTTTTCAATTTCCATTACTTATTGTTCATTGCTTCTAAAGGTCCATGCCATACACTAAGTAAGGTCTATTCATAAGATTCATAAGGTCTACGAATCGGCGAAATCTATTAAGCACTTTAAAATGAGATCACTATTTCGGTGAATCAACATTGTATCCTGATACCACCACAATCTGAAGCGAACATCTGTAAGGATGACATTTAGGAGGCTTATATTTTCCTCTTAATTCCTCAAACGAAAAGCGACCAGAGGGCCAATTGGCTAGCGCTCTGGCCATTTGTACCACAGGTTTCAGGTTCGAATGCTGGCTGTGGCATGGATGTTTGTACGTGGTCCCGGATATTTGTACGAATCCTCGTTAAGCTGTAGGTCCCGGTCTAATTAGCACAAAGTGTGCAGAAAATGATAGTAGAGCGACAAACCAAACCAAATCAAACAAGCGAAAGGATTTTTTTGTCCATAGATTTATCGTGCCTATTCCTTGTGTAGACACGTTAGCTTTCGATTCTACTCGCTTGTCTTTTTTGAACTAAGCTACTTGGTTTAAAGCAGAACTCACTAACCATCACACCAGAAAAATGACTGTAAACAACTTAGTTTTTCAGTATTATTGATCTAATTTTTATTAAAAGGATGAGGAGTTAATTTTTTCCCTATTTGAAGGGTTATCATTGTTAGATAATAACTAATAAAATATTTTCCAGAAATTTGAACATTTATAATGAGAGACATAAGTGTTTATTCTTCTCTATCATTTTCTAGATCACGTAAAGGAAAATTCCGAATTTATATCAATATATATAAATTAAAATAAAATTAAAAAATTGTTTAAAAATACCAGAGTATATTTTTTAAAACAAATTTCAATTCTTGAGTAAGATGAGTGGAATCTAGATCTTTGGAAGAACTTTTTCTTGTTTTGTATGTTGATCACCAATGGTTCATTGCTTCTCAAGTCCGTTAAATGAGCCATGAACCCAATGACAGTATTATTTATAATGGATGCCAGTTATTAATCATAGGTTATTTATGACAACTTGATCAATACCTAATTAATCAATACATGCTTGATCACCTTTATAGGGGTTTTGTAGGAAATCGTTTGATAGAATACTACAGCAAAATTTATCGTCGTAATTAATTAAGTGCAAAAATCAGCAGTGTAATTGAATACATAAATTCTGAAAAACCCCAGATCTTTAAAAATTAAAATTCATTAAGTAACTCTTATATTAAACGGGAAAAAGTGTCAGTCAATAAATTTGTTAAAATTATTAAAACGTTATCGCTTCGAATAATTTAGTTTTCATGCTGGCAGTTTATGCTGATAAATATATAATTCTTAATAAAAGGAATTGTTTAATTTGAAGTTTTGCTTATATAAATATTATATTTAAGTTTTCTTTTTAAATTATTTGGAATTTGCCCATCCGTTAAAAAAATATATAAAAAAAATCCCTGCTATACATTCTTTTGCTCTTCAAATATTACTTATAATTAGAAGCTTGAGTACAATCTATATAATCCAGATGTACTTTTCCAAAAAACTTAAATATGCCTTAAACCTTAACGACACATACACATTTTGCACAGAAATTAGAAAAATATATATATATTTATACACATATTGTTTACATTTGCATTTGAATTAACGCATTATATATATATGGCGCTCGATGTCACAGGCTTCGAGTTCGAGTCCTAGTGGTGCCATGGATGTTTGGAGTGGTTCGGAATGCACTTTAAACCGTACGACCCAGCCTAATATGTCTGCATAGCGTTGGACGTAGGGTTGACAATCCTACGCCGTAAAAATAAAACATCTCCTGTCCCGAAATCTGCTAGTAGGCAGATGGGCCATGGGGCTCTTTGCACCGATGAAGAATAATATGTATATATATATTAATTATTTTCTTAATAATTTTTTTAGTTGGACTAATTTGGTTGAAATACATAAAAAATAAATAAATAAATAAATAAAAAAAAAAAAAAAAAAAGAGAACATTAAAATTAAGAAGTACTGCATAAAAAATTAAAAATGTAATTTCTAAGAAATGATTACATCAACGAATTATAAATTAAAATTCAATCTTCTTTTCTCTTCTGCTAGCTAATCGATTACATCTTTTATATCAATTTCAATATTTCGATCAATATTTAATAAAACTAACCATAAAAAGAGACTAGCTAAATCAATAATTTCTGGGCAATAATGAAATTGACACCGATAAGAAAAATACTGATTTATTGAAATAATAAATATCTAATAAAATTAAATTATTAGCTTATGTGGGAAATGGCCATTATCTTGACCATGTGCACATATTTCTTATAGGCTTTGGGCGGGGGAGTCAAAGTCCGCCAGCCCCCTGGGTGCACGCTGGCATATATACATAGATGATAGATGAGAAAGATAATATAATATATACATAGATGATGTATAATAAAAAATACTATAATTCGCGGATTTGAAAACATTTGGCATAACTAATTCTTTAACAATTACAATATTTAAACCATGATCATATTATTCCTTTTTCTCATGGAAAACGTTGAAAAGCTTAAAATCATTCACAAATTATTATATTGTTTCTAACAAGTACAAGTATCAATGAAAAGTAAATCTTACAAAGCAGTAAATGTGGACTCTTGTAAAATATTTGTTTTTCGTTGTATTTGATAAAACTGAGCTTTTATGAAGGAACAGGGGTTGTAATTTTAATTTGAAAACAAAAAAACTGTTAAGTATAAAAAGCTGTGTTATTATTTTTTTTACTTTAGCTGAATGCATTGCTAAGGAATTTTAATTAACATCTCATTGAAGTTGTACTATAGGTTATCAGTAATGACTTAGTAGTAGAGATTTGGTGACTGTACTATTTAATCCATAGTTTATTTAGATTTTGAATTCCATGAGTTGAAATCAAGGATTTGTAGGAGATTCAAACGGAATTATTTTTATGAACTGATGATGGATAGCAAAATTATAGGTGTGGCTTATTCGTCATTACTGTAGGTTACTGACAATGGCTTAGGATCCTCCTTGCAAGAGGTATATGGTTACCATATTTAAACATAAATACAAATATTTTACCTAGATTTGGAATCCCATTTCTTAAAATCTAGGATTTGTAGGAAATTCAAAGATATTTATTTTCAATATGATTTTGATGATGAACGGTAAAAAGGATAGCAGCAGTTTATTCGTTATTGTCCAGTTTATATGGACTAAAATAATTTTATTAAAAACATAGAATTGGGAAAAATGGTGTTCTTAGTCCAAAATAAAACATACGTTGAAATGCCAGCCTACAAAATATTTATGAAAAATATATAATCTGCCATTAAAATCAGTAGATTGAATGTTGCGAATAATTTGATTCCATCAAGTCCTATTAACAATGAACAACCCAAGCATACATATTACGTCTTTTTCTGGACGCTTACATCGCTACTCCATTGTTTGTTATTACGCATGTCTTTTTTCTGTCAGATTTTTGTTGCAAGCCTTCAAACTTTTTGACAGTTGCAACTAATCTGTCTTCATATTTCGTTTCGAGCTAAGTTCTTTGACAAGTAATTGATTGATTAAGAGTAAACAGAATGAGATTGAACAAAGAAATTCATAAAACAGTCTGGCGAAATTCTGGAAAAAGCTTTTCATGGATGGATATATTTTTATTCAGTTTCTTTAAATGATTTGTAGCAATGCTAGTTCTCTTACTTTGTCAATACATTTCTTATTGTCGCATTTACTTTAATAACTGACAATTTTAATCATTTACTTTTTCATTCATTTCACATAGAAAAATCAGATATGATTAATTTAAATCATCCAATGCATTCCATGGATATTAAATTATATCCAATACTTTATTTTTACTTCATTTTAAAGGTTAGTAATTTAATTTACTAGTATTTATAAGTTAAGGTACTAGTAAATTAATGATTTATTATTAATTTCTTTATTCATATTTCTTAATCAATTATTAAAGACTTCTTAATTAATTATTTATTAATTAGGATTTCTTTTGTCTGAATCTTAGTTAGGATTGTTAGCAAAAGAAAATTTGTCTCCTCTACAAATAATGAGGAGTCTACTAATCATTTTTACAAATATGGATTTTTATTATCAAGTAATTTGTGCTATTAATTATACATAGTAATACAAATAATAAATTAAAAAAAATTACTGTTTAATAATTGACATACTTAATAATAAAATTAAAATTGTTTGTTCATTTCAATTTTATTCAAAGGACAAAATAAAGAGGAAAAATAATTCTCTAACTTATTTTGAAATGATATCATTAAGTTATGAAATGGAATGATGAAATTAAATTAAATACATTCGATTTCTATTTTCACTTCAGATATCTTTACATAACTGCATTTTAAAAATTTTCATTTATTTTAATTCTTCATTAAGTAAAAGGATTTTAAATCTAACAAACAATAACAAAAAAGTTTAGAATTAGAAAAAAAAATAAATGAACTGAAATATTTTTTTCTAAAGAATGATGTTATTTCTTTTTGGATTGCTATTAACTATTTATCTGTTGTCTTATGATATACTTAAAAAAATTCTTTAATTATTAGAACCAAAATATTTTACATAATCAATTTTAGACAGAATTAAAAATTACAACAATAATGAATTGTTTATTATTTTATAATTATTTTAATTTATTTATAAGGAATTATTTTTAAAACGAAATATTTTTAAATCGAGAATAAAGTGCATTGAAAATTCTAATTAATGTTACCACTGAATTTTATATTTGTATTTAAAACGCTTTTAAAAATGTATGATATATACAATCAGGCTAAAATATATTTTATGTTATTAAAATTAAAAATTATGCGATTAATAGAACGCGGGAAAATTTTTGTTGATAAATTTGTAAAATAAAATATCTTATTTTTTAAAATTTGTAATTGAATAGTATTTAATAATTTAATCCATAGATGGCAGCACAAGTGATTTCAGTCTAAGTTATTCTGTAGTGAGATGTTTGAAGGCATTGTTAGTAATATTATTTTAATAATATGCTTTTAACACATTTTTCTTTAAAAAAAAAAAAAAAACTGAAATTGATAACAGAGACTTTCTAATTTACCAAGAAATTAAAAAAAAGGTTAACAAACAGAAAAAAAAAAACCATCCTTAAGATTTTAAAGTTTTTTTTTTGTGTTTAAATCTTGACTAAAAGCTTCGACATTTACGAAATGAATAAAATTGAGAACTACAAATCTAATTAATTGTTGGACATTTGTTCTTTTAGTATTTTAGAAATCTCCCGCATAATCCATAATTCTTAATTATAACAGTTTCTTTTATGCCACTTTAAAAGATCAATTTTCTTATATATAGGATCGTGGCACAAGATTTTCCCAACTATATAGATTATCCACAGAACTGATTTCACATTGATTAAAAATTTTCGCAGAATTTTTTTTTGTACGTTTGCAATACAGTTTGTATTTTTAATATTAATTATCTGCCACTTTTTTACCCCTCCAACCCTTCCCCTAAAAATCCAGTTAATATAAAATACAAGAACTAAATTCACTTTTTTTTTTTTTCGTAATATAATGACCGATTCGTGCGTAACGTGCCCAGTTAGCGTTCAGGAGAGCTTAGGTTCAAATCTGCAGATGGGATCCTTTGCAGTCACTGCTTTCAGAAACGAGAAAACATGTTGGAGATTTAAATAGCTTGCCTTTCATCAATAATTAGGCTCCGAGGTGGGAGTTTTTCAGGTTTTTCACCATGTGACACACAAATGAGGACATTTAAACCTAAAAGTCCTGTGGGAAGACAATGCTCTCCCTTCATAACCTATTGTGGGCTGTTCCTGGTATACACAAATTGAACCAGAGGTTCACAGATGTACAAAAATATGATTTTAAGAAATACAATGGTTTTTAATGTATAACTGGGATGCTTGTTTTACTGATTGTAATGATAATTAATTTATTTGATGAGTAATTCAAAAGCTTGTACTTTAAATATCCATTATAAAAATATAGGAAACATTTAAAATAAAAGCAACATTTGAAAAAAAATAACAACATTTAACATTTTTTAGCCAAACAATATTTAGATATGTATTGTACTGTTAAATAATTTTGATCACTTATACAAAGTCCCCACGGTGACGATGGTTTCAAAAGTGTCTATACATTTTGGTCAATTTGGATATTGAGGAATTCCTCAATATCGTCACAAGTATTATCTGAAGTTAAAAAAAACTTCTTAGCAGATTCTTTTAAACTGAAACATAACAATTTACATCTTCATATTTTTAAGCTGGTTGTGAATTCATTACCTATATCCTTCGCACCTTGATGGCAATTGGCTGGCGCTCTGGGCTTTGGTACCACAAGCTACAGGTTCGAATCATGGCATGGATGTTTGTTAGGGATTCGGAATCCTCGTCCTCCGTAGTCCTGGTCTAATTAGCTTAAAGTGTGCAAAAAATGACCGTAGAGCGAGAAACTACACCAAACCTGTATCCTTAGTTGACAAATAAATATGAGAATTTCAGTATTTACATCGCATCTGTAGCATTGTTATGAATTTGATTTACTTGCAATCTTTTACAGTTCTGAACTGTAGAGAGCAATCCAAAGGCGGCATGGCATCTCACTCTCTCTAACAGATGGGCTGAAAAGTTCATAGGCTGACTCATAGATGGCGCTACTAGTATTAAATCCAAATGACTTTTAGTTAGCCCTAACCTTCAAAAGACACGTGTATAAATTTGATAGCTGTTGCACTATTAGTATGTGAGTTATAGCATTTTTAGTGAAACAACTTTTATTAGTTTGAAAAAAAAAATGGATGAAAGGAATTTCGTGTGTTAATAAAGCATTGCTTTTTGGCGAAAAATAATACTATTGAAGCGAAGGCTTCGCTTGATAAACATTATTCGGAAGAAGTGGTTTGCTAAATTTAAACGAGGCGAAATGAGCACCGAGTGACGAAGCACGCAGTGGACAGCCCTAAAGAGGCTGTTACCGACGAAAACATCAAAAAGTCCACAAAATAGTTTCTCATAACCGTAAAGTAAAGTTGATTGAGATAGCTGAGACCCTAAAAATATCAAAGGAACGTGTTGGACATATTGTGAATGAATATTTGGATATGCGAAAGCTCTGTTCAAAGTGGATGTCGCGCGAGCTCACAATCGACCAAAAGCAACAACGAATTGATGATTCTAAGCAGTGTTTGGAGCTGTTCAATCGTAATAAATCCAAATTTTTGCGTCGATATGTGGCAATGGATGAAACATGGCTCCATCATTTCACACCGGAGTCCAATCGACAGTCAGCCAAGTGGACGCACGTGATGAACACTAAAAATGCTACAACTTCACTAAAAATGTTATAACTCACATACTAATAGTGCAACAGCTTTCAAATTTATACACGTGTCTTTTGAAGGTTAGGGCTAACTAAAAATCATATGGATTTAATACTAGTAGCGCCATCTATGTGTTAGCCTATGAACTTTTCAGCTCCCCTGTTACATATATATGTATTGATTTAAAAGAGACTAAAAGGAGGTGTTGATACAAAAATTACTGTTTTTTTTTACTATAAAATCTAAAAAAAAAAAAAAAAAAAAAAAATGTGATTAGGTACCTTTCTTTTCTTTAAAAAGTTTATTGAATAATTGAAAGTGATTTATAATTCTTTCTTTCATCTGGAAAAGGATTGGATCTGAATTTCTTGTGCACAAAAATTTCTGCTAACATAACTACAGAGCAATTAAATGAATATGTTACTAAAATGTCAAACGCAGAAATCAAGATGTTCCAGCTCTCTGAAGGCTGGTGTTCATTGAGCAGCTTTCATAATTTTGGTATATGATATACCTAAATTATGAAATTATTTGTTACACTTATCTATAAAAACAAAACCCCTTTTTACAATATAAAATGTTGTCGTTCTCTTTCTTTTTATTAATATTCCCCAGTTATTAATTATATTTATATGTCTTTTGATATTTAATTTTTCTCAAACCTTTATCTCCTATAAATTTTAAAATCCATCTTCGTCCCTTATGAAACTTTCTTATTTCTCTGGAAATAATAATTCTGCTTTTGCTGTGAAGTAAATCTTTAAAATTCAAATAATTTTATGTTTATCTATTTATGTTTATCAATTTATAAATACAAAACTTATTGAACATTAACGTTTAAAATTTATTTTCTTAAATGTTTCCGATTTCTGAAATTTTACAATACCTATGATTATTGTACACTGTATGATGCGAATCGTGAGCAGTTTAATTTTCAATGCTGACAAGCATTACAGTGCTTATTCTTAAAAAAGAGTAGATTCGTGAATTTTATGATAGAGTATTTCGCGTTAACTGTGCCTTCTGGCAGAATTTTTCTCAAATACTACAAGTGAATGATGAGCAATTTCTCTTAAAAGTATTTTGAAAAGGAATACATACACAAGGTATTATCTTACTAAAGATGTCAATGGGCTGATATGATTTCATTGGAGTTGTTGATAAGTTGATGCTTGTAACAGCTTTCCTTCATCACAGAATTGAACGAAAAATTCCTAAATTTTTTAATATTATTTAAATGCTCAACTTAATTAAATTTTAAATTGAAATATATCATTACTTTAATAATGGTTAGAAAACAAAACGAGATAATTTGTTTTGTTTGCATTTCTGTACATATATGTAGCTGAAGTCATTATATATCACAAAGATTTTAAAAAAGATTAACTTGCGATTCAAGTATATTTTTCATAATAATCTGAGCTTTTAATGATAAAGAGAATCTTTCTTCAAAATCCTATGCGTTAGAGGTGGTCAAAATATTTATTTTATTACCAGATTGTTGAAACTCTTCTGTCAAATAAGATGGATTGAGAAAATCTTAAGAAATGAAAATATAAAAATTCCTTTTCTTTTTTATTCTCCTTTTTCAATAAAATAAACTTATGAGTTTTTAAAAAAACAGTGAAATTTAATAAAGTGCTTTTTCTTCCTAAATAAAATGAGACAGATCGATTATTAAATTGAATCATGTGCTATGACGTGGCTTCAAAATATCATTGAATTCTAATTATAGCTTTGTGAGGAATCTAGTATTGGGTGAAAAACTCATTTCCTTTTGCTGAGCTGCGTGGAGAATTAGGAAAATGAAAGTAATCTGCATAATAACTGTAAATATGTGATATTTAAGAAGATAATATAATTTCAATAGGTTACGAGAGAGCCGTCTGTTTGAGACGATGGATCGAATTAGACACTAGATAGAGATTAGGTGCATTGATTTGGGGAGAAATCCGTTAAGCCATGCGTAATATGCCATTCGATTCATTACAGCTTCTATTGAGTATTAATTTCTATATAATGCTTCTTCTAATGATTTGAATAAAATGCTTAGGATGTATATACTTTTTTAATAATGTAAAAACATTTGAAACTTATGTTTAGAAACGTGAAAATTTGAAATTTTTTTTTTTAGCCTTAATAAAGTTAAGGCAATAATTTTAATGAAACACAGTTTGTATTCACGTGGTTTTATTATGTTGTTCTACTACCAAAAGGAAAACTATATAAAGAGAATTTTCAATCTCAAAAAATTACCTAGAATGCAAGAATATTCAAATAGTGCAATAACTCTATTTATTATTCCCAGAAAATCATCACTACCTTTTAGTTTTGATCTGGCAAATTTGCATTCACTCAGAAACTTTCACGATTTTAGAGAAACTGAACGCACATGAAATAAGGAACAAATACATTTTTTATTAACCATTTTGTCTTGCAAAGTTAAATAAAAACAAAAATCTGAATATTAAAATATTTTTTTTTTTTTAATTTTTTAAAATTTTATATTTAAATTTAAGTTTTAATAATTTTAATATTTAAATTTAAGTTTTAATAATTTTTTAAATTTAAGTTTTAATAATTTTTTTTAAGTTTTAAAATTTAAGTTTTTAATTTTTAAATTTTTTAAATTTTTAAATTTTTTTTTATAATTAAATAATTTAAATACGTGAATATTCTAGATTTCCCTGAAAAATACAAGTTACAAAAATTAATACAATGTTGCAATGAAGGGGAAGCATGAAATATTTCAGTCAATTCCAATTAAATATGTTAACCAATAACCGACAGTTGGAATTATGCAAATAAATTTAGGAATAAAATATATATATATGCGTTACATTAGATGACAATTCATCGATTTATATGACAATATATACTTCAAGTCTTATATGACAATTCATTCCCTTTATTCATATTCATAAATATAAAATTAGTTTTTTCAACTTTCTATGAATATATTGACACACTTAATTCTTTCTTTCACCAGTTCTTAATTCAACAAGTTCAAAAGGTTACTCTTATGGGAGTTCTTTTGTTTAGTCATTGTGCACTGCAAATATTATTATGTAGTGGTTACAGCATGGTGGGGTCAGCATAAGGAGTAGATGCCCTGAAGGAGATTTCTTTTGACACTCAACAGCCTGTCCTTTTCTTCCACTAGTTGAGTGTTGTTTTCGGCACATTAAGTAGACAATTTTTTCTTTTTCTAGCCTTTTGTTTCCACTTCTTTATACTGTCTTCATCCCCTTTCTTCTTTTTCTCTTTTCCCTTTTATTTTCAAAGTCTTCTTTTCATATTAAGAAGGATTGAAGACAACATTTTTATTTAAAGTTGTTATTGGTCAGTCGACAGATTTTATTTTAGCGTTTTTATTTCCTTCTCATCTATATTGGCCAAGTAAGAGAGCATTAACTTCTTGACACTTGAAATTGACCTTCATTCATCTGAAGCCCTTTTCTTGTGTATAATTGGATTACCACAGTGCCAGGCTGGGGATTACCATGGCTCAGCTGCAAGCTATCTGATATTTTGATGAAAACAAGATTTACTTGGATGGTATGTTTTTTATGGTTGGTGTGTGGTAAACTCGCACTTTAAAGATTCCTTGATGTTTCTCAATTTGAACTGTTATGACTTCTATTGTAGGCGTTCATTGCAAAACTTTTTCATTTATACAAGGAGGGATTGATAGGAAGTACCTTATTCTTAGATAATTGGGTTCAGAAAGACCTTAAACCAAATGCAACTGTTCAATTAAGGTTTTTCTCTTTGCTATGCACCCTTAAACCGACCGAACTTTCCAATTAGTGTTTTCATGAGCTATCTAATTTATTTTGGAAAAGCTGCTTTTGAAATGAACAGTCGGATGATCCGAAGAATTTTGTTTTTCTAGTGGTGAACAACAAATGTCTATCTCAATGGACAATATGGCAACTTTGGGCAACTTTCTTTCTCTTTTCTTTTTTACCGGCAAAACACAAATGAACACTATTCTATAATATTTGAACAATATATATATACAAAATTTCACAATGTAAATAAAAGAAATTAATTTAAACCATAAATTTAAATTTGAATAACATGTCGACATGGCAGTTTGAATTTATTATTGAATCCATATATTTAATTTTTATATATTTAATTATACATATATAAATCATTATATTAATAATTTTTATATATTTAATTTGAAATTAAATTTTGTAATTCGTTTCAGAAAATATTTTTCTTTTATTTTTGTAATTTTTTTCAACCTGACGAATAATATTAAATTACAGAAGGGCAACAGATATTAGAATCAATCTTTATTATATATTTTGTGAAACATTATGTAACGGAAAAGATTTAAAATATTTTTAACATAACAATACATTTTGATCATTTGAAATTCCTTGTAATTCATTTTTAGTTTTTTTCTTAGTAATAAAGTATTTTCGTAAAAGAAAAATGCTCGAAATCATAACTTTCCATTTGATGTTGAAATAAAAAAGAATTCAATTTTTGTAACTGTAAGTTAATTATGAAAACATCCACTTAATTTACACTCATGTCCATAAATTAAGGATAATGAAGTTCAGGCAAAGAAAGAGACAGAAGCAAAACAAATTTGACTTATTTGTAAAGTCTATTTATTAAACAAAAGGTAAAAGTGCAAAAAAGATGCTATATGTTTTACATAATTAATAAAAATTGCGATTTTTACTCCTGGAGCAAATTTCAAAAAGAACCTATTTACAAAAAACAGTATAACATGGTTAGTATGATGGTTAATATGGAGCATGTCTCCCGGATGATGCAATACAGGCCTTACAACGCCTAGGCATGCTGAGTATCAAATTAGCAATCTGATCTTGGGGAATATTACACCACTCATCAAGCAATGCCCTCCAAAGTTCCGGTTGACAGGTGGGAGGGGGTTGACGGGCTGCAATTCGTCGGCCAAACATATCCCATACATGCTCTATTGGATTCAAGTCCGGTGAGTATGCTGGCCAATCCATACGGGTGATATCCTCCAATTGAAGGCATTCGTCTACAATGTTTGCACGGTGAGGACGGGCATTGTCATCCATAAACAGAAATTCAGCACCCATGGTGCCCCGAAACAAACGTACATGTTGTTCCAGAATGACATCCCGATAGATGTGGCCTGTCATCGTTACACTCTGAACATGCAGGTCAGTTCTGGAACTAAGAATAATTCCTCCCCAAACGAGCCATCCTGCACCACCGTAACGGTGTCATTCAATGGTGTTCTCTTGGTGGTAACGGGTACCTGGCGCTCTCCATATGAAAGTCCGGCGAGAATCAGCATCGCACAAGACCACTGTAGCGGTGTCCACAATGCATGCTCTGTACTCCAGGTTAATCGCAGGCGACAGTGAGTTGCGGTAAGTGGAACATATCTGACAGGCCTACGAGCATATAGACCAATGTGCCCTAAGCGTCTGTACACGGTCTGCCTTGAAACTGTCGTACCGGTAGCTGAAGAGAGCTGACGAGACAGGTCTGATGCTGTGCTCCGTCTGTTTCTTTTGGCAGTAACTGCTAAATACCGGTCCTCATTCGGCGTTTTAACTCGGGGGCGACCTGTGCTGTAACATCTACTCACATTACCATCATCTTGGAATCGTTGCCAAAGCCTGGAGATGACACTCTGGGCGATTTCAAGTTCCTCGGATACTTCCGGCTGGGTACGTCCACATTCCAGTCGTTCGGTAATCTTACCACGTAAAAAATCTTCCAAATGCTTCCTTTGTGCCATAACTATGCGGTTATCGAACTGAAAGGCTTTTAAAGCGCTTGTGAACAATTTTACTACTTTGCCACCATTCCTTATATACCCCTCTCTTACCCTCTCGTCATTGTGACGTACTATCCACTCCATCTGGTGGTTTCCTGTAATTTGCATATTTTTCTTCAAGATGTGTGTGATAATTCTACAGGTGAAATTTTTATTTTAGAGTCCAATTTCTGTGTGGTTCTGAATTATCCTTAATTTCTGGACATGAGTGTAGTTTTTAGACGCTGTTCTGAATAATATACTTCTTTTCTATGCTTCAACTTCCATTTTAAAATTCTCTTTCTATAACTATTTTCCTTTTAGCAAATAGAGTTGCTATTTTCTTTTTGTCGAAATATAGAAATATATAGTGCATGGAAAGCCTCTTTATAAAATAATTTTTAGGCAGACAGAACTTTTAGACGAAGACAGTTTAAGATACTGTTATAGTAATGCGGATTCGACTGTAGTGAACTGTAGTAGTAGTATTGACTGTATTGACTGGTGGAAAAGTTTGATGTTTACCATTGAAAATTGGAAACAGAGGGAAAATACCATTAAAATTTCAAGTTACTTAGTTATGGATAATTAATTAAGTAGTAAGAAACGATATTTGGTTTACAAGAATGAGATAAATTGTCACCTGGTTTTTTTTTTTTTTTAAATGTTCGGAAATTGATGAGTGCTACTTTTAATCTCCGTTTGAAAGGAATATGCATAGGTATGAAGGATTGTAAGCAATTTATTGCATAAAGATATAATTCAGGCAATAAACTGGTACAAGGTATGCATTTTTTATGTGAGACAAAAGAAAAAACTTACTAACAGTTATTACAAGTTATTATTTATTATGTTCGAAGAATTTGCTAGCCTAAACGTTTGTGTTCATGAATGTATCGCTACATAAAATCTCATCTGCATGAAAGCCGTCATACACATGTACATGACGATGTAAATCCATGGTGACGCATGCGTTATTTCCTACATCTGATTTTTTTTTATAACCACAGTAGTTCTGTATGTAACCCAATTGAGTGAGGTCCGGTGATCTTGGAGGCTATTCAACATTATCCCAATACCCAACGATCCGTTGCCTAAAATGATGTGTGATATAGTGTTACACTGTTTCTATTTGTAGTATGGTAGGGGCTGATTTTCTCATCTGGGTTAACTAAATGTCATTTCCACCAAATTTTAACTGTAACTATACATTTTGTTCCATCTCTTTTCGTTTTTCAATTTTCAATAGCTATCTTCCGAATTTCGCTACTAGATGCACAACTAACGGTAATATAGAATAGATTATTGACACTTGGTATCACCGTTTCTAATTCGCGTCCCGGCGGTGCTATATGTGTTTGTAGTGGATCGGAATCCAGTTTAAACAGTAAGTACCTGTCTAATATGACCGTAAAACAGCAAACCAGGGGTTGTGCATAGGGCTAATAAACCTACCACACAAAGAAAAAAAAAAAAATGTCATGTTTCGAAATGCTTTGTTTCCGTGTAAAGGTATTTCCTATGTATCCTATATAAATGTACGAAGAGAAAATTTCTCCTTAAATTTTTATAAATAAGAAATACTTTGTATACTGAAAATATTTTATATACGGGGATTTTGCTAAAATTTTATTAAATCCACTTCTCCTAGAAACTGCAGGTTACCCATTCGAAGACACATTTCTGCTTCAATTGTTTCGCATTACGTATCTATAGGATATTTCTCGTCTTCGCCTTCTCTAATTTGTGCCATCTGTCAACTCACTTCTGCTATCTTATAAGCTTTCCGCCTTTTTCAATATCGAGAAGTAACGGATAAACTTATTATTTGAGAACTGCAAATACAATTTTTTTCATTTTTTGTTAAAAGAGTTAGAAATACTTTCTTTCTTTTGCAACTAAGGCTCAAAATATTTTCCCCAAAATATTAGCGTCAATAAAATACAGTTTAGTATTATTTGAGTTCGTTGCTAGCATAAAAGGATTTTTTTCTAAACTGGTATTAATTAAAATGAAATACCTAGAAGTTAATAATTTAATTTAAATTTTTATTTTGTTTAGTTATTTATAGAAATTAAGTGTTATTAAGATCTATATATAAATACATATTTATCAAATCTAAGAAATGTAGTATGCGATAAAGCGAAATGTAAAATTGAGTTTTTAAAATTTACAAAATGTATTCAATTTTCTTCGCATCAACAAAAAGTATTGAAAGAATTCAATACATAAAATAAGTATAAAAATTTTTTTTTCAATCAATAGAATAAGACGGTATTTTTACAAATTTTAAGAATCATTAGCGAAGAAATACAAATAATAACAGTTAGAGATATTAAAAAAAGTTAATTCAATATTAAAATTGGTATATCCTTAAAATGCTAATTTCCATGCATTGTGCTTATTGTACGGATAATTGTTGTTGTTGTTTCTCATCCCTTCTGGTAGACAGCAACATCTAGACTAAGTCCAAGAACCCATGTGGTCCCATGGAAAGAAGGTAAGGGGGGAGCTTCTGTTGTGGTGGAGCACCCCGTAGGTAGAAGTCTGACTTGGCTCCGTAACTCTGACTTTTTACGGGCTAGGGTTGTTAGCCCTACTCTCTACAGTCATATTAGACAGGGACCTACGATTTAAAGTGGATTTCGAACCACTACAAACATCCATGGCACCGAGCGCCAGAGCGCTAGTCAATCAGCATTTCAGGCCCAACAGATAATGGTGCTTTAAATATGTTATTCACGAGTGAAGAGTTATTAAAAATGTAGGATTTTGTATTATTTAATTTGCTGAACATATGATATAATTTACTTGTTTAATGTTTTCCAGTTTTTTATTAACTTAAAATAAAATTTCCAAAACTTTTAAAAAAACAATCATAAGAAATACGAAATACGAACTGGACATACAAATGAATGCAAATTTTTACCTTATTCATTAAATTTCAGTCGAAAGAATTAGTTAAGAAAAAGAAAAATGACTATAAATATTTAATTTATGAAAAATGAGTATTAAAAATTCAAACGCGAAAGCATTTTTCTTTTTAAGATTAATTTTTCGTTATTTTTTACGAGAGAACTCTACAAATAAAAATGTATTAAAAAATATCAATTTATAAAAGAATATTTTTCTGCATGCGACAATAAAATAATAACAAGTGATTTAAAGTACAACTTTTTACTGACCGAAAAGGAGATTTTATGTTCTTTATTTCAAGCATGATTTGTTTCCTATTTGCCATTAGATTTAAATAACCAGAAGAAGTTTTAAAAATCTGAGACATATATAGCTCCTCTATAAATATCTTTCCTTAGATGAGATAGGTTTTTTCTGTAGAAGTATCCTACTCAGCTTAAGTAAACGCATTTTAAATCTCGAGAAGGGAATCCCTTAATCTTATGGTACCGAGGTTTTATCTAAATTAATTCCACAAGAACTTAACGAGTCCATTTTCAAACTAAAGTAAATGTTACCCGATCTTCAACGATCTTTTAGGGTAAGTGGTCCTTCGCTTCAGTAAATCTTTAAAATTTTCTTTTAAGTTGCGTCGAAGAAGAGAAAACCTATTACCAAATCTCTATCTAGTTAAAAGTCGATAGTCCATTTTTCTTTCCTTACTAATATTTAAAGACCTTGACGAAAGTCAATGTAATTATCCAACATTGCGCGCTAGGACCATTAAATCTCCTCAAACTTACAAAAACGGTTAAAAAAAACCTATTTTTCAGGAGATATTTTGTTTATTCAGTGAAGTTAACCCGTACCATCGGCTGTTTTGTGATTTTACTAGATTATTCAATATGCTGCTAAGTCATGATGAATGTCCAGCTTTTGACATTAAGTCTGACGAATCCCTCTCTAGAAATTGCGCCTCGTGTTTATGCGGCATTAAGTTCTGTTCCTATGGATCTGATAAGACCATGAAAGAAGGGATATTGGTAGCTTGCTAATTAAGAAGAAGATTAACACTCAGTGGGATTTTTCCCTAAAGCTGGGGAAATAAGCTAAGCTTTTTTCTTTCCCCTATCATCAAGTAATTCTCTGATCGATAATATTTCCTTTGCATTCCGTTACGATAGGGCTTCTTAAAGATGTTGATTTTTGGATGTTATTTAAAGCAAGCGACAGAAGGAGAAACACACGTAATTAATTCATTTATATTGCATTAGCAATATACCTTTTATACGAAAAAGAAATAAAAAATAATTTCTATTGCATACTTTTCTTTATTCTTTTTGTTTAATAAAAATAAGTTTCACTTCAAAGCATGATTTATTTCTAAAATGTGTAGTTATGTAAATATGTTGTCATTATTTTCGGTATATTACAATAATTTAAAAGTTACTTTAATGTACAAACTCAAAATGTTTTTTCACATGAAATACATGGACAATATTTTATTCCAAAATTAATATTTAAATTCTAGAAACTGTAAAAAAAGAGATATTATCACTATTTATAATTATATCAGGTCATTATAATGATGATCAGAATAATATCAGGTCAAATCAGGCATTGAGAACAATACATTATTTATATTTTAGTTGAAAAGATTTCCTCAATTCATGTTATTTATTAAATATTCTTGCAAACACATGTGATTAATGTTTTGTGAAAATTTTTATACTAGTTGAGTTATTCTTGAAGTTATTATATAAAATATAAAATTTGAATAAGATTTCAATTTTAGTTTTATAGAAATTAATTTAATTTAAGTTTAGTTTTTCTTTACAAAATTTAGTTAAATTTAAGTTTAGTTTATAATAGAACTTAATTTAGTTTAATTTTTAGTGTTTTTATAGAAGTTAGTTTAATTTAAGTGTTTATAACAGAACTTAGAGTTTGTTTTACATTCTACTTTGAGTATGTATATTTAAAATATTTTAATCAGAAATAATTAACTATAATTTAAACACATACACGAATTTCAAGCTCAAAAATAGTTTAACTCTTATACAGAAAGTCAGAAATTAATAACTATTAATTAACATAAACACGTCTTTTAAGTTTAAAAATAGTTTTAACTGTTATATACAATAGGTATATGCATTTTAATGTTAACAAATACAACTACGCAAAGTGAATTATTATCAATCAAAATGTAATCTTTTTCTAGAATTTAATTATTTTAGAATAAGCTAGACAAATCAGCTCAAAATTTAAATATAAACTAATACTATATATATATTATTATGTATTGTTAACATACTAACACAACAGTAAGAATTTCCAATATATTATTTTCTTCATATAATTTTTATTATCCAATGAAAGTTTCGGCTACAAACAAACAATGTAGGTTAGAAGATATAGCGTTAGAAGATTAAAATGAACATATTTATAGATTAATTTTAACTGAGGTTAATAAATTAATTTGTTAGATAAGTCAATTGCGTGTTTTCATGAGTATTTGAAAGTCATAAAAATAAAACACACGAGGAAGATTAAATTGAATTTAATATTTGGCCTAGATTTTTAAATCACAGATATCAGAAGTCTTCAAAAGAATATCTATAGAGTATTAAAATAGTTGAATTCAAATGAATTTCAAATGAATAAAATGCTGCCTGACTTATTAAAGATATTTCTTTTTCCTAACACATATAAATAAAAACAATTTAAGTTTTGATTTTTAATGCCGCAGATTATTTTTGAATATTATTTCTAACAACTGTTTGCCATTGATCTTTTACGTAAATAACAGTCAGCTCACTTTCAGTGGAAATGCAAAGCAATCATTTATAATTCAATCAGTAAAGATCGTCTAGTACTTGATCAAAATAGAATAATTAAATCTTAGTAATTGTTTCAACAATTACAGTAAAGAGACCAACTCGGTTGATTGCAAGGAGGTAGGTACTTAACCTAACTGTGTCAGTTTCGATGCCTCATACCAAATAGCCTTCAGTGAAACCAGAACGCACATTACCATTAGGAACAGTTAATTGCTTCTTTCGAAATTCTTATTTACCTAAATGGGTAGAATCTCCCTCTTCTGCCAGTCTAAAATTTCCTCTTATTAATTAATGTCTCTAGTTAATTGATAAGAAATATATCAATATATGAGTACTATGTATAATTAATTTTAAATAAGTCTGGGTAATAAAATTTTAATGCTTTTAAAGATGTTTCCTTAATCATCTACCTAAAGCTTTTATATTTTTATAAAAAAGAATAATTAAAATTTCTTATAAGAGTTCTTTGTAAATTGGATTGAAATTGTCATATTGTAGAATATTATAGAATATTTTATGGATTTAGACTACAGTACTCAGATTTAAACTAATTTGTAAGTTTTAATAATCTGCAAAAGGAATTAGATATTTTTACTTTCTCATCTGTACAAAATGTTTAACTTGACATAACATTTATTTTCTACAACAACTACTTATAATTAATTTTGAAATAATATTTCATTCAAGTTGTTTGTGGTTTGAACTCTACTCACAATAAGAGTAAGATATCCCATCAATGATTCATCATTATGATGTCAATGGGTATGGATACACTGTGCACTTTGAAGTTAAAAGTGCAAGTTTCAATGTGTTTAAAGTTTGCACATTATAATATCAACTATTATAATATTACTATTATTATAATATCACCTATTATCAACTATTATATGGTAAGAGGTTAAGAAAGATAAATATTTGAACTATAAATATTTGAAACGCTCCAGAAAATTCTGGTTGGGATACAATATTTTAGAAACAATTTTGTTGTCTTTAATAACTTGGGATAAAAAAAAAAAAAAAAACCAGATTAATTGCAGAAATTCTAGAAAATTCCTGAAATATTTAGATGTAAAAGAAGTCATCTCTATTGTGATTTATTTTAGAAAATTCAAAGTAATCTTAATTCCACACTTTTATACACTACTATCTTAATAGATTCCTATAGTACAGGATTTTTTAAAAATCTATTTTTTTCCGTTTAGTTTAAAAATACTTTCCCTCATATTTAATTTGTATTATACGTTATTTACACATTCAATATTCTAAAAATTATATTAGAAAACAAAATTAGAATGTTTCGAAGACTGAGTTACTCGAAAATTGACTTTTTAAATTCTTTTGATTTTTTATTCCTTGTATGTGTTATATTAATTTACTTATTGCAAGTTACCAAAAACACTACGAGTATAAAAGGAAATATTGACAAGACCGAAATATTAAATTTTAAGTAAATGATAGACAATATATAGCGAGCACGTTATTTAGTTTTCTTGTATTTAACAAAACAACAAGCAAAATAATTACTTATTGAGTTTGGAGAGTTTATTTCTTTTTATTTATTGAGTTAAATTTATTTTATGAATCATTTCTTGCCCTCGGAATTTCGAAAAAAAAAAAAAAAAAACCCATGAAAAAAAAAAAAAAATTCCACAATTCAATTCTTTTGTGCAAAATCATTTGTACGTGGAACAAAGATTAAAATCTGAATAATTTTCATAAATCAAATAACAATAACTCGATAAAAGGGGTTAAAGATAAGGATAATTTGTTACCTAGCTAAAGCAGAAGATTTTCAGCAGCTTTTAACTCAATAATCAGTTTTTCAAAACTTGATATTGAATTATCTTGAAGTGAAACTTATGCTATGCATTCTCAAATAAGATTAACGAAAAGGTTTTGTCAGTTGTTGTCAGATTTCCTAAACTTTCAGTAAAATTTAATGAATTAAGCTTAAAAGAGTTATTTCATAATAATTGCTAAAAATATAGAAAGGAAATAGTTATTTTACATTATACAATTTTCAATTTAAAATTAATTATTCTTTCCTCATTTGATGTTTTCAAAGCTTTTTTTATACCAAAATAACTAGATTAACAATAACTAGCATGCCAATAACTTAACAATAACTTTTCTAGCTATATAGAAAAGTATGAATATTTCAATAATCGTTATTTTACGATGAAGTATTTCAGGACAGTGAAACTATTTAACAAGATTTAATTCCGGTAATAAAATAAAAATAATAAAATAATAAAAATAAAATAAAATTTCATAAAATATTATCTGATCTTGAGTGAATAGATTAAAATATTCAATTAAAATAGCTTTCTACATTTTTAAGCGTTTATAAAGTACTACTGAATATTATAAAAAAGTATACTGAATATTGTTCATTAACATGTTTAACTTTTATGTTATATAGATAATGTATTTTAGAAGGAATTCAACTTTCTAGACGTATAGAGATTCAAATGATAATTGTAGAAAATTATTTTTAAGTATATTTGAACTTTCAAATTAAATTTGCTATTTTAAATACATAACAGAAAAGATTTATATGAAAATTTTTCTTAGTTAGAAACTGTACATCTACTCGATAAGCTTAATAATCTTTAAACAATCTCAAGAACTACTAAAAAAAATTATTAATTTAGAACCATAGTGCCAATGATATTTGTGTACAATTACTTCAAAGTGTTTTATAAATATTCATAATCAAAAATAGAACTTTAGAATATAACGCGTTTATATATCGTCAGACTTTCTGCACACGAAATCGTTGAGGTGATAAAGTTTGGCATAACAAAGTTGTTTCTATTATTGTTCTGACAAATAATAATCTATGAAAGATTTAAAAAAAAAAAAAAAAAAAAAAAAAAAAATTCGATTTTTTCGTTCCAATAATATTTCTACAGGACATTAAAATAAGGGAGCATAAAAAATAATAATAATAAAAAAACAGCCGAAAGAACAAAAAAACCTAAAAAAACAAGCGAAAATATCAGAGAAAAAACAGGAAAGAAGTTTGAGGGTGAGTTTCCGCAACATCAAACGTTTCTTCGCTATTTAGTTTGCATTTTTGCTTCCGTCCAAAGCGTGGATATTATCGGAAATTCGATATCAAAATCCTGAGCAGAATTCCATTTTTTTCCCCAGCCCCTCTATTTCCTGTTTTTCTTGTTTCTTTCTTTCTTTATCGTTGCCTCACAACACAGGTTTTTCCCCGCGAAGTCCCCTTCGGTTTTTTTTACCCTCGCTTCGATTTGGAATCAGTGGATCACACTGTTTCCCTGTGTTGTTCTTGTCTTGTAAGCGACTGGATACAGGCTACTGATTTCGAATGCTGTTGTTTTTTGCTCCTTAATGTGATATTCGGGTATTTTTAATTGATTTTTTATCATGCCCTATACACTTGTCAAGAATTCAGAGTTTTTCTCTTCTAACACTAATACTAATTGCAATAATTATTATTAATTTTAAGATTAAAAAGGTTAAGAATTTTTTAGGTACTGCAAGTCTAGATTCATTTTTACATTCTTGAGTCATTCTTGAAGTCTTACAGTGCTATTTTGAATGATTAAAAAATTAAAAAAAAATAAGATTACAAATTTTTATATAGTTCTACATATAAAGACATAATTTTTTTCTTTAACGTACAATTTAAAAGTTGAAAATTGAAATACCATAATACTGCTGTAAAATGGTATTTCAATAACTGTGGTAAATGGTATTTTTTAAAAATAGTTGTACTTTTCAGTTATGCAAAATTTCAATCTATAGAATGTTTATTTAGTGATGATTTTCAAACCAAAAATGATAAGCCACAAATGTTACTATCAGATATAGGGTTGGTATTCATAAATCTTTAAAACGAAATATTGAGATGATAATATGAAGAATAAGAAACTTAAGTTAATTTTAAGATAAGTTTTAATTGCTTTAAAAATTTATAGTTGCTACACGATTCAAATTAAATATTTTAAAACATTAATATATATATATATTAAATATTTAACATTAATTTAGTATCATTCTTGCTTAAATATGCTAGTTTCGTTTTCGAATAAGCTAGTATATCACTTTGTCACTAAATGGCACATGTGTAGAAAATTAACCAGGTGACACCAATGGAGACTTGCAACTCTGTATTCCTATTTTATCACAGCAATTTGGAATGAACACTTTCAGTCTTTTGTACGTGTGTGTAAGTGTCGGAGGGTGAAATAACATGGAGTGCCTTTTCGAGGCTTTCGTACTCAGATTTATCGTGGTCATTACCAGAGTAGACACAAGAGCTTTCGTTTCAGCTTCACAATTTCAAAGAGTTTTCCCAGACAGGAAACTCAAAGCTCTATTCACCTGTCAGTTCCAGTCCGGATTTTTTAAATATAATTATTTTAAATAACTATTGCAAAATATTTTAGCACTCAAAGAATGATAGCATATGTATATGTATGCTACATAATTTAATAAGGTTCATATGTATCTTTCTAGATGCTGTTATCTCGAAAACTTCGAATTATAGCATTGTCAGCTCTTCATGTTACATTTTAATCTCAATGCTGACATTCTGCGTAAATTAAATATGTTAATCATGTCAAAGAAAAATCTGATAGCAGCTGAAGCAGAAATATTTATGGGCAAGCCAGAAATTCTGAAATTGAATTCAAATATAAATAAAAATACTTACAAATTATTCGTGTTTGATGTAGATAATGATCTTCTTTAAAAGAAGATTAATATCTGCAGCAAACATGAAGTATAATTTAACATATAGCAAACATCGTTTCATTTATCATTACTTCTATTTGTCGTTTTACATTTTAGTTCTAAGAAATGATTCTTTTTCTAATATAAACATGTATAGCATAACTCGAGTTAGTCTCTTTTTATTATTAATAAAAATGCCGAATATTTTTTAAAATTTTGACTTGTAGTTGCATTAATTCCGATATAGGAACTTTTTATTTCCAAAAAATACTTTTTTTTCCTCATATACTTATAAATCACATCTCTTGGAGTTGGTCTCATTTCATTGTTAATGAGAAAGCGGAAATTCAAAGCTTATTTTTAAATTTTGGCTTACATAACTTCGATAAAGAGACATTTTAGTTCTAAGAAATAATTTTTCTTTTTATAAATGGCTTCACTTGGTTTGATCTCAATATTTCACTATTAATAAAAATTACAAAATTCAAATGTTTGTTCTTTAGTTTTGACTTTAACTACATAAATTTGATAAGAAAACCATTTAATGACAAACCCATATGTGATTTTTTTTTTTTCTCATATACGTATAAATATAAATTATATCCCTTGGGTTTTTGTCATTTCATTATTAAAAATTAAGGTAGATAATTTTAGACAAATCAAATAAAGAACATTACCAAATCAAATCGATATTTATTTTGTTTTCCGTTTTTGTCTTAGATTAGTGGTCTTCAAAATTTATCAATTTACGAAGCCTTTATGAATATTAAAATATTTAAATACAATTTGGTCTCCTCAAAAATATTTTTGCCAAAACTCCAGGGTACATATGGAAAAAAATATAATTTTAATTTTCTTTTACGACACGAATATAAACAATTGTAAATTAAATTCAATAGTTATAAATATAATTGAATATATGTGATAATAACATCATAATAATAACATTTAAATATTTAAAGTTAATGACTTAGATAAGTTTGCATTTTTTATGCAAAATTTTAAAATCCGTATTGTATAGTTGTTATTTGCCAGCACATTTCGTGTTCAGTACCAGCGAATTTCTATATGTTGCTTCCATTTTTTTATACATTAAAATTCATGACTATTACTTGATGATGGAATGAATATTATCACTTAATGGTACTGATTATCGGTACTTGAATATATTTCTTTGTAATAAATTTATTTATTTATTTTTTATTTGTAAAACGTGAAATTTTATTTGTGAATATGAAACGTGAATGTATTATTACAATTAATATAACCAACAGTTTATTAAATATTTGGCAGGAAGGTAGGGAAACCCAATGTTAAACGGACACCAAAAACAACACACAGCTTGAATACTGTCTTAGATTATAAATGTATTTTTAAAATTTAAAAACAATCAGTCTTGTCAGCTGAAGCTTATTTGTTGGTAATTATTTCTGGGAATAAAAACACAGAAACCAGAAATGTTCAGTGTTCTTAGCAAACCACAAGTTCGTTGGTAAAAAGCCAAAGATGAGAATGTCCATGGCATATGCGGTTAGATGCATTCGTTTTTGGAATAAAAATTTCACAGATTTTTAAAAATTTATTACCCGTTTTAAAATTACTTAATTAAATAAATTATAAACTATTATAATATACTTAATTATCTGTTTAATAACTTTATTACCAAATTTGCTCAACAAAGTTAAAAGAAAGGCACACCAATTATATTAATTATATAACCAATTACATTAATCAACCTGTAAGTTAGATAATTTTATTTTGATTCATTTAACATTCACAATTAGATATGTTTGATTCATCGCTTCATTCTCCGCTATGCATTTTAATGCAAATTCTGGAATTATTTGCTGTTTAATAACATTGGCGTTAGATGTATTCTTTTCTGGAATAAAAATTTCACAAATTGTTTTTGAATTTATTACCAGTTTTAAAATTAATTAATTAAATAACTTTATAAACAATTATAATATATATAATTAATTATCTGTTTAATAACTTTATTACCAAATTTGCACGCCAATTATATTAATTATATAACCAATTATATTAATCAACATGTAATTTAGTTAATTTTATTCTGATTCATTTAACATTCACAATTAGATATGTTTGATTCATCGCGGCAATCTCCACTATGCAGTTTAATGCGAATTCTGGAATTAGTTGCTGTTTAATAGCATTAGGTCGTATTAAAATTTAATATTAAACTGATGCATTCCTGCGTAGATAATTGATCACTTGGACAATTTGCAGTTTGGGAATACGCTGTTACACAAACTTATCGTTCTAACAGAATTTAGGATGCATTTCTACCATAACTGCGCAAGCTACACGAAACAAGATTCGATGAAATGTTGGACCGGCGTATGGTCATTAAAAGTGACCAGTTTAAGTCTTGGTGAGAAATGATTTCGGAAACAGAGACGTCGGATACCGGATACGACAGATATAAACTGACTCTGAAATTAAGGTAGGCAGGAACGCACCAGAGCTGCACAGGCCGTTTGGCGAATATAGCCAAGGTTTAGTTTGGTGTGGTAAAAGTTAAAATGGTCTGCTGTGCATCATACAAATTGAGACTACTATGTACAAAATTGTCAATGGGAATATTTTAAGCATTATGCTAGAATAACTTAAGAAGGATAATGAGATTTGATAAATATTTTTATACTTGAATAAAATATTGGCTTAAAATTATACATTATTACATGTATAAAATTAATAAATTATAAAAAATAAATTTTAATTATACATTATTACATGTATAAAATTAAAATTATACTTTGTTAAACATGTCTTTCCTATATATTTTTTTTTTTGCTACTACGTTTGCATCATTAGCTACTGGCTTGTGAAATGCCAATAATATGTAAACATCTTTTTGTTAAGAATTTTGCTCTAGAATGTAATATTTTAAAGATAAATTTAGTAATGCAAATATTAGATGTCCTTGCAAAAATATTAAGAAAAATATAAATTTTTATTTATTTTTAAAAGGGCAAAAAGTGATTAAATGACATCATAAAAGAATTAAATTAATAAAATAAAAAAATAAAAAAACATAAATTACAAAAATGTCTTTTTGTCCTATTAAATGCATGTGAGGTAAAATGCTGTACACTGTAAATTTTATTAGTTAGTTGATGAAAAATATAGAAGCATAAATAGGGAGAAAACAAATTTTTTTAGTATTTTTGACACATTTTTATAGTCCAATGATATAATGCTAAATGCTTTTTTTTCTGCTGCACATTGAATGAGTGATAAATAGAGGACATCGCCTTCCTGGAGGACTTTTTAGTAGTAGTCCTCCACCTAATTTATACTTAGTATGGGAGAAAATCCAACTGTCACACCAAATCACAGTAAACTGCAATCAGGTAGCCTGACTGTTCATATACGCTGCCTAAATTATCATTGAGTCTCCTATTTTTTGGAAACAGTAATTGTAAGGGATGCTGCAAGTGGATTAAAACATCAGTCTTCCTACAGATTAGTTGCACGTGGTATCCCTTCCTTACCAGTTAGACAATAAAATGTATCCATAGTTTAAAATTTGTGGAAATGAATAAGCTTTTTTTTTTTTTTTTTTTTTCTCCTAACTTGCATTTGTAGTTCATTTAATCTCTTTAATAGGAGGAATAAAATAATATGAATGCTTTCGACATTTAAATCAAGATATGTGAGATGATTTGCAAAAAAAAAAAAAAAAAAAAAAAAGGAAATGCAAAATTCTCATAAAATGCATCATTCTGATGTAAATTCACCTTTAAATAATAATTTGCAACACCATGAATCATATTTGTTGATAACAGATTTAATATAATTACTTCTGTTCTGTAAACATTGAAAACATTTCAATAATGATTTATTATATAAGACCGTTAAAAATTTCTGTAAATAATGCTATTAATCGACATTTTTAAAAGTTGCTAAAAAGATGACTTAGTAATCAAGGATAGTATCTATATAGTATTTGCATAATTTGAATTACAATTTTTTTTTTTACTAATACATTTCCTTTTATAATTGCATCAATGATTTAAATTTGGAAACATGTAAACAACTATAAAGGTATTATTATTGTTAAATATAACAATAATCGTCCATAAATGATAAAATTAAATTAATATTAAAATGATAAAGGACTTATTTATCCTTTATATTTAATCAAAATTTGAAGCTATGGAACAAAAAAAAATCTTATTTTATTGTATAAGGAATTTTTCTACAAATTTAACGAATAGCACAATCTTTTAAAATCTGTCTCATATGTATATAAGCAAATTTAGAATAAAAATATCAAACTTAATTACCTTTAATTTATGTATCAGAAAATCACCGTGACCCAATTTCCTACAATGTAGTCGTGTATTTTGTACTCCAACACATGTTTAAAAAGTTCAGTTTCTCAATTCATAGATAGCTGTCCTGTTTTTGTCCGAAAGATCTATTAAAAACATGCATTATTTCTATTTTACGTTTAGTATAAGTTTAATTATGTTCATCATTATTTTATAAATGCTGCTAAATTTAAATTAATAATTTTCTTATGAACTGATATTTGATGTATTGATAGAACTTTTGTTTTTACTTGAAGTGGGCTAATATTTAAAGAAAACATCAGAATAACTGGGGTAATCAATTAAAAGTGGATATTTCTAACTTAAATTTTAAAAATATATATTAAGAATGAAATGTATAGTTTTTAAAAAATATAATGATGAAAAATTTAAAAGCTGTATCATACACAAAAAGTTAGAATGAGTTTGCTATCCAAATTGCTTTAACGAGTACACATTTTTAACGAGTTATATGCTGAAATTTATAGATAACTTTCATATATGCATAAAAAAAATATTAAAAACATACATATAGAAGTTGTTAAGAGACTAATATTGTAAATTGGGCCAGGTACTCTGCGAAAATACGTGCACTTAGTACTGATGGAATAAAATACGGAAAAACCTTTTAAAATATGTTTCTCAATATTTTAAAGACATCATAAAGCATCCACATCCTGTTAGGATCTTTTGTATGATAGGAAAGGCGTAGGCAATGTTTGTGTGATTAATGGTATTTTAACTGCCAAAAACTACATTAGTCAAACTCTTCAGCAAAAACTGAAGCTTTTGGCATGTGGTCTTTTCGAGGATAATGAGGCTATTATCTTTGAATAAGATCCTTCTTATACTACATTAAAATTACTGCATTGTTTTAAATTATTATTATTTAAATTAATTCGTCAAGTGTGCTTATTGGATTTTCTACATTACTGAAATTTTTCTTCAGTTATTAAAAAAATTGTTAATAAGATGAAACAATGGAATAAAACATTTAATAAAAGCAAGAATCAAATTTACAAATTTAGCTTACATTATAATGTTTAGATTCTTTATAGACAGTGAATAAATAAATACCAAACACCCTTTTTCAGTTTTATAAAGGAGTTAGATGCAGTATTTTGAAGCACAAGCATTATAATATACCTTCTATTACTTTATTAAAAAAGAGTTCGGACTATATTGCCGACATACAGAACAGAAAAGGCATTACATATTTTCACGTTTTTCTCCCCTGCGGCACTTTGCAGTTTTCTTTCAGGCCACGAAACATCCAAAATTTACATTCCTTCATAACTCGGAACCAGATACTGAAAATCAGCCATTTAATGGCAAATTTGGAAGTCCCTTTCTGGCTATTTATAACAGGGCGAAACGTCAGCATACCGAGAATTCCATTTTCATCGGACAATGGCTCCTGTTCCAAAATGCGCATAATTCAATACTCGGTTATTTACATCTTTTACTTCCCCCTCTTCAAACTCATGCCCAACTCCAGGAACGTATTCCGCCCCCACCCTGCATCCTCAACCAATGACACGATATAAAATCGTTGAACTCTGGTAGGATCCAGGAAGCGTTCCCCCAATATTCGTGCCTCGACACGTTTAGCAGTTAAGCAATTCTTGGCACTTTTAGGGGGCATTAATTAAATAATTAATGAAGTTTCCAACCTGAACAGCTTCCAATAAAGAATAATAAAGGACAGACAACGTGTTGTTTCCAGACCACATCCAAAATGATGAAATAATCCTGGGAGGGCTTATAAAGGAGGGGGTTTTGGTGATAATTCGAACAACCAATGGAGCTCAAATCTTTCAAACGGTTATTATAGGCATATTTATTCGAAGCAATTGTTTAGTTATTGTATTTTTATTAGTGCTTATCTAAGAAGAAACGATAGGAATTTCTGCCTCACATAAATGACACGCAAAGCTGGAGAATATTAATTACTCTTACTTGATACGAAAAGTTGTACAGTCGATATACATTATTAAAGAGAACTAAGCTGAAATATATTTCAATCCAATTTCCTCTAGTATCAATGATTTTCAGATTTTGTGTTTATCATGAATTTATAATATGGATTCATTTCTAAATTTTAAGTATTTTTATAAAGGAAGCCACTGAATATTTCTGATTTTGGTATTACAAATCTATTTTACTTTGGTAATAAGTACAATTTGTCACATACTCATATATGTAAAGTAATAATATTTTATTTCTACAGATAATTGAATTATACAACATTAGTTTGTGCATGTGTAACAAATTATTCATTGTTTTATATTAAGTTTATTGTTGATTGGTTTTCTCTTTAAATTAGAATTTACCTTAGTTAAATAAAATACATCTCTTCTAAGGACCATGTTGGACCATGTCGCATTACACATAGTACGTTGGATCTGTACTTTAGGCTTCTGAAAACCTTGAAATATCTCATTGACTAACCAATATTGAAAATATTTTATGATATCCGAGTTTAGGTTCTGATATACAAATACATAAACTCTAGATTTGGTAAGTTGCTAAGCATATTAAATAATAATAAAAAATTGAAATTTAATTATGAAAAATTTGCCATGTTATGTTGTTTATGTTACATAAGGTAGTTGTGTAAAAATAACAATCTTACTTATGTTTGTATTCCCAAATACAACTAATGTTATTGACAATTTATTGTATGCAATCGTATGAGAAATGCTGGATTTAATTAAAGGCGAAAGATAATGTAGTAACAATAAAGATAATGATTTTTTTCTCATTCCAAGTATTATTCCCCGTGTTTGAATGGAACAGTTTTTAAGTAAATTGTAAAGTTTGGTGGACTTATTTCATTAACTTTACTTTTACCTTGGCCATTACTTAGTTTTACTTTTATTTTTATAGCATACATAAAAAAACTGAATAGACTACGATCATACATCATTAGTCAAATAAAAGACAATAAATCAAATAAAGAAACATCAATGTTGTTATAAAGAAATGTCTGAAATGTTTTAATATCAAGCCTACTGTCTTATATGAGTAAGCATAGTTTTTTTTTATGCACCCTAGAGTGCTTTTTAACAAACCTTTATCGTCCAAAATCACTGAAATTTCTGATTTAATGCCACGCTGTCTAGTAGACACCTACTAATCTACATATTGGGCAGGAAATCTTCTTCAGTGCACGCAATGATGGATGTAGGTTTGGAGTCATAAAACTGTCTTTTTGTCTGTTTGAAAAAAGCCCTCGAGTGTTTAGCTGTCATATAATTTTGAATGTCTATTATACTGGCATGAGAAGAAGCAATATCAATTTAGGATACACTAAAGTTTTTACAGCTCTAACTTTATGTTTGTCAGTCCAAGAATTGGATATTCGTTGACATTCAGAGTTTTATAGTTCTTTTGAGTTTTATGTTTGTTAACATAGCATACTCAAGTGTGCGTCAACACGCAAGAAAAGGATTTGAATTGGTAGAATATGGTGGTGCAAGAATGAATGATACTGGACTAAATTCTCAGAGGAGCATTATCAAGATTATATTGAGTTGAATGAGGCTCAAAAGAAAAGCAACTCTTTTATTGAATGTTTTTATGATATAAACATTTTAAAACTTTTATTTTTTATTTTTATTTTAATCAAGAATAAAAAAAATCTTTAGATGAAAACTGTTAAAAATTTAAAAGATTTCTTTAAAAGATTTTGGAGTATGTAAAATCTCTTGACATAGAAAGATAAATAATAAATGAATTTATTAATATATGAATGTATATTTCTAATTACTAATTATTAATATATAATAAAAGTCTAATTACTAATAATACTAATAAAATTTAATTTACGTTATATATATTTATAAGTTATACGTTTTTAAAAAATTTAATATATGTTTTCTGTTAAAAATTCTAATTCAATTTGAATCTATCAACTTTGATTTTTTTACTGATATCTGATTCCCCATTTAACTCGAAATTATATTTATAAATTATAATGTCAAATTAGGGGCATTTTCTCATTACGGATCTTTGTCAAATTGTTAAATAATGAGGTCAACTTATTATTTGATGAAAACGTTTAAAATTATGTTAATCTGTTAAGTTGTTAAGAGAAAATTGGGTAATATTAATAGTATTTTGATGATAATAATTATTAGATATTTAAGTGTCAATATAGTAACATTCCTGCAGTATAAATAATCTTACTAAAACTGTTATGCAATAAAAATTTAAATTACTGATTTGTGCAAATCATCGAAATATTTGACTATTCAATTAAATCATTATAAAAAAAAAATCAAATAAATATAATGCACTACATAAGGTGTTTGAATATTACTGTGAAAAACATCATTTTGTTAATTGTTTTTAAGTTTCCTTTATTTAAAATCTAAACCCTCTTGCATTGTAAAAAGTTGTCTTACAAACTATATTGACTTACTATTTTAACTTGCATACTTATTGTCTTACAGACGTGTAATATTTGACATTTTTGTTATGAATTATCAATTTATAAAGTGGGCATTTGATTTCAGTTGAACGTAAACATCCTTATATTTTTAAACAACTTTTTAGCAAATGTAAATATTTCATTATGCTATTAATTTACATGGCAAGAATTAAAATATACAATAACCTATATTAATTTTTGTATCTAAATCAGACATTTTAGTACGATGGTTTCTCCATCCTGCCAATTATTGTAAAAAAATTTCAGATTTGTTTATCAAACTAATAATGCAAAAGAAAAATAATATGTATTTAGTATATTGATGCCTGTTCAGATATGATGATGAAATTTCTACTGAGTAAATATTTTTACGAAAAAAAAAAGGGCAATTTTATTTTTTGATTCGTTCGTAAAGAGTTTTTCGCGAAGCTATTCCTAGGCATAACTCTGACGAATGCAGCGCTCAGAATATTGATTCAGGGTCCTTCATCAGTAGCATTAGGCTGCTGATTGAAAGACGGAAAGTAAATCTAATTTGGGAGTGGAAACGAAGTGGCTTTTACACTGTGCGCGATGAATGAGTCAAATTACAGTTTTGACACCTGCGTGACGAGCGACGTCCATTCTCGTTATAGCAAACCGTTCTTCTTTCGGATATTTATTCCCCATTCGAGCAGCTGAAACCGTCAAAACGTGACTCTGCTTCTAAAAAAAAATGTTATACATTAATTATTAAAAGATTAAATAGGTAGCAATTTATTTCTGCTGGGGAAAATGGTGGTCGAATAAAAATGCAGGGCTTTTTCAGGCATTGAATGGATGACATACTGGTTATCAAAGATATTTGAAAGGTATTATAAATATACACAGGTTATTTTAGAGGTCAAATAGGTAGCATTAGTTTTTGAACTATTGACTAAATAATAAATTTTGTTCGTTTAGTTTACAGGTGTTGTTTTGTTGGTCATTCAAAAGCTCAGGATAATTTAAAATTTCGTTTTGATAAAGGCTAGTTGAAAATGAACTGGACGATTTAATTTTAACTTTGTTGGTTATCGAGTTGAATATGCTATAGAGTTGTATTAATACATATATTAAAGGTATTACAGAGTTATATGCTTTGTGGACTAACCGAGAAATGAATGACTTTATAATATTGCATATATCTCGAACATATATATTTTTCAATATAATCCACAAAGATCTCTCTGTTTAAAACATAACCATTAAACATAGTCAAACATCTCCAACTGTATAACTTATAAGTTAAACATGTAAATTTACATGTTTTCAGAACTGTGCCATTTTGGTTTTTACTTCAATAGAATACTACAACTTATGGATCTTAAAAAGTTTATAAGATTTATTTAAAATCGTAATGACTCAAGAATTTAAAATCATAAAAAGCTCGATAACTTAAAATGAGAAAAGCTTGAAAATTCAAAGATTTTAGGTCTCCATGATTTCATTATCTATAATTTTTTTAGATCTTAAAAGTAAAATTAATGTTGAGCTTTATAGTAAAGTTTGATTTATTTAAATAAAAAAATCTTTAAATATAATGAAAACATTTATTATAAGCTTGAATTTCATTTAAATTAGGATAAAGTTACAACTATTTTCTCATATCTGAAGCTGTAAAGATTGAAAAAGAGCAAATATTTAATAAAAGTTCTTTTTTTAATACATAGATCAAATTTATTTTGAATAATGTAAAAATTTAGGCATAATTCAAACATGATTATTTAATAAATAACCAATTGAATTTCACAAATTAAACCTATTTTTTAAATTATTAAATTTTTCCCTATTTTTCAATTTTCTAAAAGCTGAAATAGTTTTATTACTCTTGTAAAGTTAGAATATATTTAATTATTTTGAAGTTTTAAATATACGTAAAAAAACAAACAATCATTTTAAATATTAAAGTTTCTTAGCTCTCAATATAATTATTAATAAATTATAATATATACTTACAAAAATTTAATGTACTTTATTTTAATAGTATTTTTTGTAATGTAAACTTACTAAATATTAGATATTTTATATAATTTTGTTTTTAAGTAAGTATATGACAATAATACAACGCTTCTGTTTATAATAGATTAAAAAAACTACAATTATATTCAATTTGTTACTCTTCAATCTGAACAGTAAGATTGGCTCAGATATATTAAGGACAAAAAATATTTGTCTTAATACTCATTTCTACCAATAAAAATTTTCGTCTAATGTTAAAAGAATACTTAATATCAGATACTTCATTAGTTTTGATACAATTTTTCATGATTTCTTTTTAAGATATTCTGATAATTTAAATTATATGGGGCGTCTAAGAATTATTGGACGCATTACCAAATCATGTAAAAATTTGAAGAGACAGAAATAAAATATATTTACTGTTTTACAATAAAACTACAAAACTATATAATTCCGATGGTATATCTCTTTGTTAATAGTAATATGTCAAAGCAATACTCGCTTTATTTAATGGATTTACTGACATCTGAAAAGTTACGGAATTATCTTTAAATTTAATTCTATTGAACTTGTTCATTTGGGGTTGTGTGAAAAATTGTATCTATCGGATAATTTGCACTAATTTACAGGAATAGAAGCAGTAGAAGGCAGCTTTTAGATACATATAAACTTTTTATTATTATTTTCTGTTGTATTGTAATTTTTCGTATTGTGGAATTGTAAAGTTCTTCAGTATTGTGGAATTGAAAGTTATTAAATCCTTTTATTTTTATTTCTTCTATTTTTTATAAAATTTTGTAACGTGTATTCTCAGATGTTCTTTCCTCCTCGTATAACTATATCATTAAAATTTAATATACTTAATGTAAAACATTCCCGCAATTTTAATTTTAGAACTCTTTTGTTAGAAAAGGGGACTTGAACACAAGAAAGTTTAGCATTCAGGGACATATACTGATTGAAGTTAAGAAAACTAATACTCCACACTTAAAAAAATCACTTCGTTTCTAGTTATATTTTATCCGAACGTCCATAGATCCTAAAATTACCTTTCCCAGAAACTTTTTCCTCCAGAAGAAACTTTTTTTCCGGAAACGATAGCTGTCGTTGGCTTTCCTGACGTGTTTTTAAAGGAAATTGAATTTCCTCCAGGAAGAATTACTTTTCAATAAGAACATCCCGAAATGTCCTGGATCTAATTGTCCTCTCTGATTCGATCAATGTTCTCTCCTAATGTTCTTTAGTGATTGCAGGAAGGAATATCGGTTTATGAGTTCGGAACAAAAGTCAAATTCAAAAAAACAGGAAGAGAAGAAAAAGAATGTAAAGATTATTGGGAAGATAAAATTGTCCCAGAAGTAGTTTTGGCGTATCCTTCCTAGTGGTAATTTGTGTTGTACAAGCAAAATAGAATTCTGGCTAGATACGGGGTTGGTTTGTTTATACATTTAGTGTTCTTTTGTCCAATTTTTTATGCATTTGGATCGTTTGAGGGAAAGTTATTTGTACATTTAGCTTTATTGTGTTATCAGCAAATGCTTTAATTTCTGTTGCTTGAATCATTGATATTTTTCGGCTTTTTTGTCTTATCTTTTGTACATTAAATTATTTTTACTTGGATTGTATATACATTTAGAATTATTTTCTTGAATTGTTTTTGAGTAAGCTCAAGGGGAAAGCAATAACTGCTTATCACGTTTCTATCGTTATTTTTCAGCTTCATATTTCTGTAAGTTAAAGAAAGAATAACTGTAATAATAAATTTGTGTACAATTTAATTTTCAAAATTATTTACTTGAAACAGAATTCTATAATCAAGTTCTTTTCTTACAAACTTTTGGAAAACCCGTGATTTGGTTAGTTCACAAATTTCAGCTTAACCGAAATTTTTAAATATCGTGACTTTTCTGGAAAATAAATGATTAAAATATTGAATTATCATATAAAAATAAAGAATAAATAATATTCAACGCCAGTTGTAACATTTTAAGTTCGTTTAATTTACAATTTTAAAAGTATAGCTATGAAAATCTTAAATAGGTATCAGTAGTTTTATAAATGATTTTCAATAATATTATTCTATAATTCTATTATGAGATTCCATATGGCTTTGAAAAATGTAAATTTCTTTAATGAGATGCCCTAAAAAGTTTTTATCCAAAATCAGTTGGCAAAATGAAAACATTAGATTTTTTTTTATTTGAGAATTTTGCATAAAAATTTCCTCTGTAACAATGCTTCCTTCTACACACTGGCAAGAGCGCCCTCTGCGGTGTTCAAGAGAAATAGTCAGCTGGCCTACAGACTTTACTCTGGAAAGGAAGTATCTTTCGCTATCCTGCGCGTACCTGAGTTTCGGGTTTTCGGCTTAGAAGTGGAATCCTTCCACGTATCTATAATTATATATCTTTAAATGTGTTAAATATTGTCATTCTGTAATTTTATGTGTGTGGTGTTTGTGCGCGTGTAATTAAAGCTGTGAGATCCCAACCTGTGCCTCAAATATCTCAATCCAACCACACCAAGTTACAATCTGGTTGGCCAACCTTCACACTGCACTTCATTATTTGTAAAAATGACCAGGAAAACATATTACAATTATTTTTAAAAATGATATTTAAAAGACAAATGTCAAAATAAATAGACTACGCTCGTTTCTCATCCTTATGAATTATATTGTAAAATAAAAGCTCAATTTTCAGATAAATAAAACTGATTTTAAAAGATATTAAATAAATCTCATAAATTCATTTTATCTATCATGTGTTAACTCATTATACTAAATAAAAACTGATAAGTAAAATACTAATGGTATAAATATTAAGTAGTAATAATTCAGTATAATATAGCCAGAATTTAATTTAAATCAGAATGAAAGAAATCAGAATTATTAAGAAAATTATCTTCAACTGTGTCAGTTGGTTTAGTTAAATACTAACACTTTTGAACATGTTAACTTATATTAAAAAAAGCTACACTTTTGCGTAGTTTGTTATCATTCTACTATTTATTGCTATCATAACAGTAACAAACAAATAAGAAAGATTTCTTATGACAAATCTCTTTCCAAGAATCATGGAATAGTCGATGAAGCTTTTCTCTTGCTCGCTTGAAAGCCAAATAATATACATAAGCACACGATTTGTATGAAATATCTAACGCAATATCTGCTGACATCTGGATGTCTACCAGAAAATATATTGCAGTATAAATAGTCGTTTATGTTGGGACACGCAGGTTTGCTCAGAAATGACAAACAGTTTGTAACTTATCTACAAATATAAGCTTGTCGGTTCTGCTAAAATCCTTTGACATGATCCCGATGATAATTTTTTTATGATTGATATGACCCCGGAAATATTTTTGTTATTAATAATTATTACTTTAGAAAATTGAATCAAAATTTATAAAATGCTGATAAATTTATGAAGTGTTAAAATTGCCAGGGATAGTTTATTCACCAACTTTACTCTCCCCCGTTACCTTTATATAAAATTTGTAGCTGTTTAAAAGTAAATATATAACCACGTAACAATATTAAAATTTTGGAAATAATATATTCGGCAGTATAAAAAAAATAATTTTCTTCCTTTTGGGAAAGGAGTTTTCAATTCTATTCTGCTTTGTGAATATGTCTAAAATACAATATGCCTTAAAAAATTGAGAATGTTAAAAATCATTGATATTTTATCCTGTTAAAATAAACTATGGTGAACGTCGTAGTTATTTACTGTAATGATTGCTGATTGGTTTGATTTAATGATGCAAAAGTCATTTTAAAAATATTACATTTTATTAAATAATTTTTAAAAATTAAATAATTTTCAGGGAAAAAAATATTCTTTAAAAAAAAAAAAAAAAAACTTATTATTTGTTTTATTTGTAAGGATTTTGAATTTATTTTCAATAGCTTAAATAAATGTTATTTTATTTTACAAGCAAACTATTTGAGATCTAACGCATTTATAATAGTACAAAGGATTCATATTAGTTTCTGTTGTAAGTACTACACTGTACTAAATATTCTCTCAAGAACTTAAATAATGAAGAAAAATCTTTCATTGTAACTCTCAATAAAAAGGCGGAAATTTAATTTTGCAGCAATTTACGATAGCAAGAATCTATTCACAAAATACATATAATATTTAACATTATTATTTGGGTTATTTTCACTGTCAAAACATGCAAAATATACCCAATTTCATAAATATATTCTTCAAATAGAAATAATTGCATAAAATTGTTTAGTTCATTTTTTTGTTATTCAGATATTTTTGTAAGAATAAAATGATGGTTTAATATTTGCCTTTTCAAGTAACAATAAAGGAAAAAAATATATTTTGGAGGTTTGTTGAATATAGTTTAGGGCTTTCAAAATAAAGGGTTTGATTCGAAATTCGACAAGAAATATCGAACGAAAAAGTTTCCGTTTCTATACTGAGAAAGGACACTATAAATAAGCATACCGGAAAGTCCTTCTTTTGGGCACGTGGAAGCAGATGCGAATTCCCAAAATTCAATTCTAGGAGTTCGTTTCAAATTTTGTGAGCGCTATGTGTGAACTTAGTGTAGCAGATTCTCGTGGCTGCAGTATTAAACTTTGACTAACGTTGAATATGCAAAATATCTGAATATGAAAATAACATCTTTTAAGCAATGAATAGTTTTCTCTTACTTTTGTTTAATAATGAGATATATTACATATATCGCAAATGATTCTTTTTTTTCAACTTTACAATAATAAGCATGTGAAATATACTAGAAAAATTAAACCTTAGTAAGTTAATAAGTATTTTTATATACATCTTAATTAAATACTATATTTCTCGATATTAAAAAATTTTTCAGGTTGAAATGTATATGTACCTTGTAAATTTACAACATGAAGCGTTTCCCACTTTAAATATTTGTTTTTACATCTTTTTATTATTTTTTTGCTATAAAATATATGTATAATGCTGAACTCGTGACCCAGTTGTAACGTGCTCATCTAGCTTGGAGAAGGTTTCTGGTTCAAATCAGCTGCGGGCGTTCGTTACAGTCAGTGCTTTTGAGAATCGGTGGCTGTTGTGACATCGAGTCTAGCATAAATAACAAGCTGCCTGGTGAGATTCTTCTGGGTAAGATATGTTATTGCGGGGCAATTATGTCTAAAAGTGCCCCATGGGGAGACAATGTCTTCCCAGTTGGTGGGCTGTTTGAGGCATATATGCAAAGGAACGCGAGACCACTGATGAACAACAATGCAAGATAATTTGGGATTCCTACATTTCTGTAGTAGAATTAATAAACTCTCATGAACAATTCTTATAGAAAATTCTAAGTTTTAATTAAAAGATATGACTTAAATTAGTTTTCCTTATAAAACAAAACAACACAATGAGGGAAATTTTCTGACTTTCTAACTTAGTTTATCATTAATATATTGATTGCAACGTTTCTACTTTTTACTTGATTAAGGTTAATTATACTCACAAATTATTTTCCCTTTCGAACTTCCGATTGAAGTTAATTAAAAGATTTTCAATAATTGCAAACAAATTTGTTTTGCTTTCGTTCTGCATACCATAATTAGTTTGTTCTTTTTAACCTTTATATACCAATTTGTGCGTATATTTTAAATTCCTCAGTTATTTAAGAAGCGAAAATGTAGAAATTCAGAAGATTAATTACAATGCATAAATAATTGAATTAAATGGTTAATGGTTTAATGGTTGAATTAAATGGTTTTGAAAAATTTTATGTGTTTTTAAAACTCTTCATTTAACTAGTAACTTCGAATTATTTAAAGTGAATAACTCTTAAAGGGATTTGTTATTTGACGAACTAAATACACAGAACACCTTAATTGCACGGGAATTTCTATTCCATTAGCAATTAGATTCTTCTGATACAGCTGTTTAGAAGGATAAGAAGGTTAAGCGAGTTCATTTCAGAATATAAATTTATTCACTATCACTTTAGTCTTTTCATTAAATTTTCTTGCTTTAAAATATGCATTATTGGATATGTAAATAGTCTCAAAATTAAAAATACCATTCAATTCCAGGGAAACATTCAAGAAAGGTAATCTATTTGCTTTGATAAATGTGTGGTTAGTAGTATTTTAAGAAAATTCTTGCATAAAATATATAAAAGAGCAATGCTATTTAATTTTATGAAAAATGCTTTTCTAATTATATTTCAGATAGCTGAACAGGATTTTTAATTCTTAATAATATTTTTTACAATTTATGATTGGGAGCTATACTCAACTGTTGTGTGATTTTACAAAAATAGGATGGGATTCTAAAAATGTCTTTTAACTAACAATATAACTTCTCCATAAAAAATGTATGCATTTCAAAAAATTATCATTATTATGATAAATAATAGCAATTTTTAAAAATATACAAATGAATTTTATTTAATGAAATAATTATTTTGATGACCAAAAAAAAATAATGCGAATTTCTGAAGAATAGCAATACTTTATTACGAAAATTAATATGTTAATTTATTTCATTTTTTAACTTGGTACTATATAAACACTTACATATCATATAAATTAAAATTAACATGATTGCTTTGGATAATATCAAACCATATTTCTGGCTAGAGGTGTGGGACATATATATTTCAAATAACATCTTTTAGGGATTCATTTGTGTTCTATTAAAATTATTAGGAATACTTAAGACTTTTAATTGAGAATTATTAATTGTAATGTCATTTGAATACAAATTAGTAATATATTTTAACATGACAAGCTATTAAATAAATGCATTTAATAAAGTTGTTTCAGAATAAATGGAATTAAGTATAGGGTAAATTTGAAGGGTTATAATATGTCGAGAATAATTGAATGATTATATTATGTCGAGAATAATTGAATAATTATATTATGTCGAGAGAAAATGGAATAGTTATATTATGAAAGAAATATGATCACAATTGTTAATCATGCATAATAAAAATAATATACACTCTTAAAAAAACTATTTTTCATTTTTTTAGCTGTAAAATTTGACTTATATTTATTTTCTAACTTTTTATGAGTTGTTTTTAAATAACATGAGTATAAACTGGCGTAATAAAATCTCAACACCAAGAAGGACTTGTGCTAGATAGTAAACGAAATTTAGAAGTCATGTTTGCACCTCTGAAAGATACAGACTATTCAAATTTCAGTCTAGACAAATACGAGTGACACTAGACGCACCACTGTGAACATGAAAATCACATTTACTTTAAATACGTGATGTAAACTTCGTGAGGATATAAACTTCGCGATGTTAACTTTGTTAAGGAGACGAAGATGGCAGTATCAGCATCTTATAAAGTTTGAACGACGCCTGCTACGAGAAAGTGCATTTTCTTTTCGGAACATTACAGAAAGTCATAGCAGAGATCACTGGAAGATATTATTTCAAGAAGATAGGAGTCCAGTCTCACATATGTGCCATTATTGAGAGGGACGAAAGCCTTATTCGCTGCATCGTATTGCATCTGCAACAGAACTTCTGAGCTTCTGTTATAACTAGAAGGACACTACTACTACTACACCACATCACTGTACCTACAGCTGAGTTGCCCCTTACAGTTTGAGAATGATGTGGACGAGAAGAAGCCTGATTGGGCTCTGTGACGCTCTCACGGTCATATGAGACCGGGGCTTACGGCTTAAAGTGGATCCCGAACCACTACAAACATCCATGGCACCGTCGGGATCGTCGTTACGAAACCTGTGGAACGGAGAGCCAGAGCGTTAGCCACTCGGCCATCAAGCGCCTATTAGAAGGACACAACGAACGATAAGAAATCGATTATTAGACGGATAGCTCTGAGCCAGAAGCTTTGTAGCTTTCATGACACTAACTCTAAATGACCGCCTTTTGCGACTTCTATAGTGTCAAGGTAGAGCTCACTGGAGGCAGAGTGGAGATCAAGTTCTCAAAGAACCATTTCTGTCTTGGCACCAGTGAAGGCCATATGTTGGTTAAAAGGAAGGTCAGGGGAGCATTTGGAGCGAATCTATTTGCATCATAGACCTACACGAGAAATTATGGTCTGTGAAGAAATTTACTATAACGGCAGAAGAACTCACGTCGTTGTCCCATGCATTTTGGCAGCAAATTTACACGTCAGGTTGGGGTTTGAAACGGTAATGTTGTCAATTGTTTAATAATGTCAATTAATAATTTTGTTTGTTGTTTAATTACTATTACTAGATGGCGTTTTCCAAATGGATAATGCTCATCCCCATACTGTTGCTATCTCCTAACATAGTCTACAAAGTGTCTGCATGTTGCCTTAACCAGATATTTCTCCCATCAAGCACGTATGAGACATTATTGAATGACTAATCGAGGGTCATCCACAACCAGCACGGACCGTTGTTGATTTGACTTATCAAGTGCAGTAGACAAAAACTCCGTATCACAAATGACATACGGCATCTGTACGACACAATGTGTACGTGTGTTTGCATGTTTGCATTCAAAATCGTGGAGACCACAGCGGTTGTAAATGTGCTCCCATTTCATATTTGAAATGGCTCTCCTTACTCATACTTTAAGCTGTGACCTTTAAAATTTAATTAAATAAAGGTTACCATGACAAATACTTTGCTTAGATTTTATTTCTTTAAGCTAATTTCTTTTTGTGTGGGAATTTAATTTTCTATCAGTGCATAATATAGTCTTAAAATTGAAATTAAAATTTTATTATAATTATTTAAAATTATATCTTTTAATGATTCTAAGTTTTAAATTTTGAAGTGATCTTTTGTTGATTTACAGCATATTTATTTTTATTATAATAAATAAATTAATTGCAAGGTAATAAATACATTTGATTTAATGTAAAATAAATTTGATTTAATATAAAAATAAATTACAATTTTTCATGACAATTATAATTTTAGTATGTGGCTTCCTCTACATTAGACTTCTTCATTATTATCGTTCTGAATACAAAATCACGAAGTGAATATAGCATTATGAACAGAATGCAATTTATTGAATAAAAAATTTCTTTTTTGAATTAGTTTTTACAATAGCCAATAAAATCATCAATACTGAATAAAAAGCATTTTGAGAAAAAGATTCAGAGATTTACTATTTAAATATAGTGCTAAAAGGTTTAAGAAAAGCGCTTTAGAAAATTGTGTTTAAAATGTATTTTCTTTGTTCTTAGATGAAATCCTTTTATTTTTTTCATTTTACTCGTTTTCCATTTACGTATAGTAAGTATCACTTGTATATTGACATAGGAGCATCGATAAAGAGATTTCTACTGTGTACTTAAGGGTAGATCCTATTTCATTGAAATAACAATAGTTTGAGGGATTAATATTTATCGTCGATTTCCTCTTCTGAACAAGCAAAATGGTATTAGAACATGTTCCTGTTACAGATCTTAATACATCTTTGTTAAAAGATAAGTTAAGTCTTAGCTATAAATAAAGATAGATTTTTTTTTTCCTTTCTATGATATTACAACGGTTGCCAAAAATTAGATAAAAACTTGATAAAATATGTAATAGTAACTTTTTATAAAAATTTTGCAGTGTATGTGAAATGTAATGCTGAATCAGGCTATGATATGAAAAGTGGACCTTCTATCATTTTTTGTCTTTGAGTACATGACCGAAAAATGGTTTTAAAAACGTCTGCAACTTCTGGAAGTAAAAACTGTGAAATGAAATTTTGAGATAGCCATAGACATGAATATTGGATTAGATATGAATAATCATTTATCTGATGAATTGTAATGGCAAGAAATTGGGCAAATAGTCGAGGGCCATAGATAATATTATGTAGAAAGAGGGTTGAATGCGAGCTTTTTTGTAATTCCCTGATCTTGGAAAGAATTTATAAGCACAAAAATTAGTTTCTAGAAGGAAGAGCAAAGGGATACCTAGAGGACAACTGTCGCAAATAACCACTATTTACAATTGATTGAAAGGAGGCATATAATCTTTTAGATCAGATCTTTTTAGTAACAACAACTGGAAAGACTTGTGTCCAGATGAAGTGTGTGCAAAAGACTTCAGGGAGAAATGTTGTATGGAAGAGGTCAAACGTTGTATGCATTCCCTCACACCATACCAAAGAAATGAAAGTTTTAATTGGGTAGAAACTCATGTTAATTGAGTACAAGTCAGTGGGTAGTATGGTAGTGGTAGTGGTAGTATAATCTCTTTATTGATAAATCTAGAATTTTGTATGTAAAGTGACTTAAGAAGATTGTTGGCTTGGCGGGAACTAGGAACTCACTATTATATCAGTTATATCCATGAAAGAGACAGATTTGGAGCGGCTTGTGTATATGTGTGGAAAGATAGAACTCTTTGTATGGCATCACTGACTCTCAAATTACGACGGATTAAAATTATTTTGAAAAAAAACAAACTTCAATCCTTTATATAAAAAAATATTTGTTACTTAATCCGTAAACTTTATCAATATTATGTTCATTGCATAATATGAAGCACTGAAAAATAATTTTCAAACATTAAAAGTGTTATTATTAAGGGTGTTCGGTATCTTCTATACTTACAATGTTAAAATGGCAATTTTTGATATTCCTTTTCTGAGAAAGTATTGTAGTTAGAACTTTGAAGTTTTTTAATACATAATATACATTTTCTAGATTATACTGAAGTTTGTTTTTTAAAAAAATTAAAAAACTATAAAAAATAAAAATTAAAAATAAAAATTAAAAATTAAAAATATTTAAACTGTAAGCATCTTTGAAATTCTAAAAATGTAATTTTTATAATTAAAACTTGCATAAAATAAATAATTTTCCTTTCAGTATAATCTGCATTACATGAGATACATATAGACATATATATATATATATATATATATGTCTCAGTTTAATAGAAAAAGGTATATCACAGCTTGAAAACTTGTCAAAAATTTGGTTTTAAAGTAAAAAACGTTTTATAATAAAATATAAATATCAATTTCATATCTATCATTTTTCTTATTATTTAATACATTATCATCTTTCCTTATTTTTTAACCTTTTTTTTCCCCTTATGTCTCAAAAAAATATTATTTTTGCTCTGAGCTATTTCTCTTCATTGAGGAGTTCGAGAGCAATGATAGTCTGATACTCTGACTCTACATCCAATTTTAATAAACATTTTTTGCATGTGAGTGAATTTTTGTATTTAAATGCCTTATAATGTGTTAGTGACGTGTTAAATTTTATACAACATGGATAATTAACAAATTTCATTCCTAAATTAATAGTAAAGCTACAATGAAATCACAAGTTCTTTTCCCACAGTGAAAGTCTACTTTCACATTATTTGCATCCAACATACATGAAAAAAAAAAAAACCTCCAGAGATTATTTAAAAACTAATTATAATATTTTCAGAAAATTCTTCATGAAAATGCCCCTAACTTTAATTTAAATCTGATATTTTTCTTTCTGAAGCACATTTACTTTCATCTGCACAGAAATTTTAATGATGATTTGAACAGGATTACTTTGCCATGTCTTTTTCTTGACTTGAATGCATTCAATTTTAGAAGAGGCATAGCTTAAAATATATAGTTATAAGCTAAACAGAATTAATGACAAAAATTGCTAAATAATCAAGATAGCAGAACAAATAACACACAATTTAATACTAATATAAGTAAAATAAGATTTCAATATAATATGTTTATTTTAACAGTGTATGTAAATCTCAGTAAACAAATTCTTCAGCTGCAGCTACAATAAATATAAAATCTAGAAGAAACAAGGAAAATGTATCCTGAGACTTTGCATGTGTTATTCTGAAACTTCGCTTAATTTTCACAAAAGGATCTGTCAAAAAATGGGTGTGGTTAGTTATATGACAATTTGTTTACATTTTAAAAAATAAATTTTAATACACTTCTAATGGAAATTTGCCAAATGTAATACTTCGTTAAAGAGGTAATGAATTGAAGATGATTTTCCATCAATAATCCCAAAATCGTTTTTTTTTTTTTTTTTTCCTTCAAGACACTGAACCCCATAAGTTCGAGTTCTAATAGGTAATACAGACATGATGCAATATATAGTAACGATAAAGCATTTAAGAAGCAAAAACTATCATTATGTGGAATTTAAATCTCAAAAATTTATTAATTGTTTTCTTGCAGGGGAACAGAACTGTCTTCTCGGCCTTGTGAAGACACTCATCCTGATGGCTACTTTGTAATGGATAACACTACTTCAGTGTATCAACATTTTCTACCTCAAATGTGATGGAGGCGCAATGCTTTTCAGGAGAATCTTTCGAGGTAACTTGCCTACATTCTCATGTCATATCAGAGGATACGCTCTGAATTTTATCAGACAATCTGCCATTTGAGTTTTGATAACCTGAGTCTTCTTTCTTTTCAAGCCATTGCTTGTACTACTGTGCCCAAACAGTAAGACCAATTTTTATTTTTTCAAAATCTCTTTATTTATTCTTCCAAATTCATTTCATCACCTTCAAAGTAATCCCCTCCGGACACAATGCACTTATGCCAACGTTTTCCAATCCTCAATGCATGCTGAAAAGTCATTGGTCGGGATGGCCTTCAAAGCGCGTGCCGATTCACGTTGAATCTCTTCAATCCACTCAAAACGGTGTTCCCGGAGTGGTCTTTTGAGTTTAGGGAATAGCCAGAAGTCGCACGGTGCTAAATAAGGTGAATACGGGGGATGTGGAACGATATGGGTTTCATTTTTGACGAAAAGTCACGAAGAATCAATGCAATGTGAGCTGGTGAATTATCGTGATGCAAAAACGATATGCCCTGGAAATTTAAAATGAAAATTGGTTTTACTTTCAGGGCACAGTAGTAGTTGAAGGCTTGTAATTGAAGTCACTCATAGAATCGAACCTCCATTCTATCTAATGCTTACTGCCCTTGAGACACAACTAGAGAATCTGATAGATATATTATTATATGTAATTTAAGAAAGTGAATAAAAGTATTTAATACCGAAATAAGGGTTTTTCTTTAATGCTCAATTTAATGAAAGTTTTGAGGCTGAGTTAGTGTTCCAATCAACAAAAAAATTCTTCATACTAGTAAATATGAGAAGTAGTAGAAAAATAAGGTTCCAGGAGCACTAAATAAAAATTCTATTTACCACTTCCCTGACAGAGACCTGGCTACTATCAATAGAGTTTGTTACGCTAATGCTAGAAGAAGCTACTTTAAGACTGCCAATAGAGAAACTACTTAGAGAAAGTGATGCTTCTGAGCTGCAATAGAGGAAACCTTTTCTTGATTTGGAATTTTCTCGCGAAGGAAATTTTTCTTGACAGTCAGGGTAGAAAGTAGAGAAAAAAGAAAAAGAAAAATATTTCGTTTCTCTTCTTCTACTTAAAATACAATGCGTGTAATTTCGCAGCGAGGAGGGAACGAAATGAAACTTTTATTTCTGTTATACCATGCCTTTATTTTATTCTAAAATGGAGTGAAGACGAGAAAAGAATGTATTAAAAATATACCATGCGGTTTATCTTTTGAGTTAAAAATGTAATATTCTGAAAATGTTGCTCATCGTATTATCTAAGTAATACAAAAGGAGCAACTGAAAATCGCAATTGTATATAAATTTAATTATAATTTATGTGTAATGAGTTTTGGAGAATGAAATAAATATAGAACTATAGAGGAAAATGAAGTTGCTTATTAAAACCGTGAAAGAAACTATTTTATATGATATGATTATAGACACTTTTAAAAATTAATTTTTATACCAGAATATTTTATTGAAGCTTGCCTAATTGAAAGAAAGCTAATTATCGATAACTTCTTAATTAACCTTTTTTGCAAAGGATGATAAATACCATCTAACAAACAAACAAAAAAAAAAATTAAAATAGTACATAGTTTCGTAAATAATTATAAATTTATGTTAAGATAAGTGAAGACATTTAAACATGTTTAATGTTTTCAAACTCAATAACAGAAAAGTTAGTGTTTTTGAAAATGCTTATTTTTATTTTTAAAACCAATTAAAATGGATAGCATTGTGAAAACCTAATGTAAGGAACTGAAGTATTATGTTTTCATGATTCCCCTTCTAACATATAAATCTCTTTTAAAAAATAAGCTTAGGTGATTAATACTAGAAACAATATAGCAGTACAATGATCAAGGCTACTAAGCACATAGGATGTGGCAAAAGTTTAAAAGTTGTATTATTAGCAATGTTGTGTGCAGAATTGGACATTTTACTAATTAACATAACATTACTGCAAACCACAATGTGGTAATTTAGACAATTAGAATTTAACAGCAATATCAAAAGCGCATATTTATTTGCTATAGTTATCATTTTTCATCACCATTACAACCATCACAGCATTTGTTAATTTTTTCATCACTTTTATTTGCTTACGATTAAAAACATGCATTTTACGAGCCATCATCTACAATTTTTTGTATTACTTACTTGCTATATATGCATTATACTTGCACTTTAAAGGGTTTTAACATGTTGAAATTTTATAAGTGTTTATCGTATTTGATATTTATTTGCTTATGTAAAAACGATATAATTAAAAATAGTCAGAATAAAATACTACAAGAGACTTTTATAGACGACAGTAAATTCATACCAGTAATATTACAATTGAAAAACTTTTTTGAAACAGAAGAAGAAATTATTCTATACATACTACATGCTATATACGATAATATTTAAAGATCGTACGCTGTATACATAAATTAAAGTTAACAGATTATCTACCTGCCTTCTATTTTGTAAAAAATAAATTTAATTATTGATATACAATTCCTCTTCTAACTAAATAAATGAAAAATTAAAAATGATATTTTTTTATATCAAGGAAATTAAATCATTCATACAAATAACCTTTATTAATTATGTAACTTTATTATTCTCCTATTACAAATCACAAATATAATTCCTTCTTCAAAATATTTCTTCGTCAACCAATACTTCCCTTTGAAATTATTTAGTAACATATATTATTATTTAAACTAGCCATCCGATTATATTTCATATAACTTAAAATAACTATTTGATAAAAGTTTTAATATCATTATTGCTGGCAAAAGATGAAAAAAATGTTTTGATAATATTATAAAAGAAAAATCCACATTTTGAATATTTTTTACAGTAGTTTTAAGAAATTATTTCATAAGCTTCCATTTGTGGCAATTCAACTCAATGAAAAATTAAAAAAATGTAACAGCCAATATCATATATCTTACAACATCTTTAGCTTATTTAATCTTCTTCCAATGGAACAATGCACGATATTTACTTAGGTTATTCATAAATTCAGGGAAGTCTATTACCTTTCACGGCATAAAGTAAACAGGCTCACAATAAATAATCATTACTTTAATGTGTCCCATGGGATGACAGACTAATGCACAGTAGACGCTACAGAATGGTAGAGAAAATAAGAAGTAATATCAAACCCTTCCTGTAAGTTGTCTCTGAAGTATTCGCTAGGTAGACAGCTTACGGATTAGGTCTAATCCTAATGAACAGGTAAAAGATCATGGGAGAAACACAGTGGCAATCAATTGATTAAGTATATGTATACATATATTTATAATTAATTTGTTACCTCTATTACTTTTGTCTCTAATTTATTCTTGCAAATGATTAAGCAGGGTATCTTTAATGCTCCTGAAGACAATTTTTCAATCAGAGATATATAAAAGTATACAACTCAAGGGAAGTTAGAAATTTGTTCACTCAATAAATTGTAAAAAAAAAAAATCACTAATTTAACTTCAAGAAACTGTTATATTAGAAATACAAATATAAATTTATGTCTCCGTTTCTACATTTTAAACAACATAATTTTTAATACAATTACCTGAATACTTTCGTATTAGTAATATATATTTTTATTGTCAAAGTTGACAAAATTTGTCTGGGATAATCCATTAATTGTGTTTTTGTAATGTTATAATGTTATTAGAAACTGATTTAATCGATTTATGTAATTATATATATATATATTTAACAAGCTTTACATTTTTTAAGTTGCGGCAGGTAATATAACACGAGTTTGGGGAATATCTAAAAATTGTAATGAAATATTTCATTTGGATATTCTGCTATTATTTCCATTTGTTCATTTTATTGTTATAATATAAAGATGAAATTTTATAACTTGGAGAAAATGTACATTTAGAGCAAGCAAATGACAGAGTTCAAGTTTCAAATGCGCTTTTTTGTGTCATTTATTGTGAATACAATAACCTTATCTGACCTTATCTTACTTAACCTTATCTATACCTTATCTGTCTTTGAAAATATTAAAAATGGTTAAACTTGAAAATAAACGTCCAGAAATATTATTATCAGCTGCTTTAAAACCCTTAGGGAATAAAAAGTGTTTACAGATAAATAGAGAATTAGTAGAAAAAGAAAATGATTTGAATATTTCAAACTATTGTAGATTTAATTCTTATAAAATTTTTTCTTAAAGTATGATATTTTTAAAAGTAAAAATCATGATTATAGCAAATTGAAATATTATGGCTTACTATTGAGATTATAATGAAGCTTTATAAAATAATTTTAACGCTTAAAAGAGGTTTCCTTGGTTATTTAAGGTTATTCTATAAACATTTGAACACGTTTATATCTTTTATGTTAATTTAAGTTAAAATTCATCTACAATTTTCTTTCTCTTTTTGAACTAAAAGCTATTCATAAATCCTTGGTATGAAGTAAACTTATTTACTATCTGAAAAAATAAGATTTGATTTATTTATTTTCTTTTTAATATTGAAGTAGTTTTCAAATATGTAAATAATTCGAAGATTTTAATTTTATAGGATTGTAAATTTTGTAAATTTTAACTCAAGGACATCGAATCTAACATAAATCAAAATTAGTTGATTAGTTTTAAAAATAGAAATGAAAAATAATTAATTCGCTTTTGTGAGATCTCAACAATGACAATATTTCCAACATTCTTAAGATTACTTGTCTTGGAGAGACATGAACGTGTCTTAAATGACTAAAAATAGTTTCGAATGATATTTCTTCCGAATTGTCTAAATTAATTTCACTCTGCGAAATTCAATGGCGCGTTGGCTGATGATAAACCACCACATGCTCTGGAAGGATTTAAACTTTTCACAGGTAACAGACGCAATTTATATAACCCAAATACAAAAGATTGAATAAAGGTTATAAAGGAAAGATGAAGAAGCACAATGAAAGGAAAGAATGCACTTGACAAATTAATAGCGCTCTCTCCTAAAGATGATTAATAATTTCCGCAACCATTTTATATCTTGGCGAGTCTTTCTCCCAGTAATTCTTCCTATTCCTTTTGTTTCGACTTCTTTTGGAAACTTTTGCAACAGGATTCATGTTACACATAGAGACAGAAGCCAGATCTGAACCATTCCAAAACGACCAGCCTGTCCTCATTAGTGGCCATATGTCAGATTCCTTCAAGCAAGTCCTTTCCTGGATGTAGGATTACAGACGAAGATAAAAGGAAACAAAATTCCACCTCCTAGTCATTAAATGGGCTAACTTGAAGGAGAGAATTTCCTTTAGTGGATTCGGATTTGAGGAAGCTCTTTGTTTTATAGAGATTACTTTGAAAAGAAACATCATTATCCAAACCTTCTTTTTTAGCAGGCAGAATCTTCCTGGGATTTCAACTAATTCTTTTTAAGTAAGTCAACTAGCTTTTGGTGAAAATTATTCTTTTTTATTTCTAATAGACTGCATATGAATCTTCCCTCACATTTTAAGCGGCTTAAATAAGGCTCTTAAATAAAAAGCTCTAGGTTAAAAGAAAAGGGGGAAAAGTTTCACATAAAACAGCTTTATTAACCTGTAAATTGCAACTTTCACAATTCGCTAATTAATTTAACCTAAAAAAATCACCATTTGACTTTATTGCTGGAAGATTACAGAAAAATAATTTTTATGAATTAAAATTATAACAATCATAAAAACACATGACTAATAATTATTAGTATTCTTAAAAATGTGTACTAATTCTTTTAATTCCGTAACGAAACATAATTCTGAATTAAAGGATTTTTTTGTAATCAAAATTTAATACGATGGCATAATTAAAAACCATTCTTATGTTTGTTTATTAACATGTATTAAGTAACATTACTCAAATTTCTTGATTTTCTCTTATAAATGATGGATTATTTTTAAACTACCAACTATTTAAGCATCATGAAAATTAACACAAATTTAAAACATAAAAACTACTATAGTATGCTAGTTTTATTTGATTTAAACCTTTAACGCGTGACAGAATTTTTAATCAAAAAGAAAACACGTTTGTTAGTTAATTCAGTAATTGCATGATTTATAATAAAATCTTTTTCTGTTAAAAGAACGGAAAGAGATTGATTAGAATGTTAGAAATTATTTTCTCTCGTAGAAGACAAATATATTAAAAATTTATAATTTGTTTATATCTGTTTTCTAAGTAACGTTCAACACCATTGACTAACACACAGAATTAAGCACTTATTCAGTAGACATAGCACACATTTATTGATAAGATACTGTTTCGTAATGGAATTAAAATAATTAGTATATATATTTAATAATAATAATAATTATTAGTCATGTGTTTTTGTGATTGTTATAATTTTCTTTTACATCATTTTGATTATTCTTTCTTTGGAAATGAATCATTAAGATTGACAAAATATAAATACATACGATAAAAAAAAAAAAATGTATATTTATATTTAGTAACAATAGGTAATTTTTTTCGTTAAAAATATAAATATATCTATTAAAATTTAAACAAGATTTCAAAAGTATATTTTTAGTAAAATGGGCCTAAACAATTTTAGAAAATTTATATTTATGGTAGCTGTTTGAATGATTAAGGATTCTCGAATTTTTTCATGTGACTTTTAATTTCCTATTTAATAATATTTATTAGCATTATTCCCTATAATTCGATATCCTAAGACTATTTACGTAAAAAAAAATCAATTAAACAAATGTTTCCTTACTCTTTGTTTTTAAAACAAATTAGATTTACTTAGAATATTAAGAATAATTATATTTATTATATATTATTATTTTATTCTAAATAAAATGCTAACTTACATATAAGTTGTTATGTTAAAGTTTGTGAAAGCTCAACTGGAAGTCAATTAAACAATTAATGATCTCTACACATCATTAATTGTTTGAGGCATCCTATGTGGAACATGAGGTCCCTGATGTAAAAAAAAAATAGTTAGTTCAAATCTTTAAACTTCTTTTGCCAGTTAACGATATGTTGATACTATTGATGACTAGAGCGCAAGAGAATGAAGGATTGCAACCCTCCTTTCGTAAATCTCGCAACAATTTTTACAAAACGTCAGCAACGACCCTTTATACTGACTAACCCCAGCAATAGTGGCTAGGACTTTCTCTGTGTGGCTGAATGTCTCACCTTTCTTTTGTTTTATAATTAGCTTTTGATGTTTGTAGGTATGTAGCCACATATAAAGTTAAAACTTGTTGCATAAACTGGACCTATCATCTGTAACCTTTTCTCCCCTTTCTCATTTAATACTGTGGAAGTTAGTCAGTATAAAGAGGGCGCTGCTGATGTTCCGCAGTACGTGTCGCCAGATTTAAGAAAAAGTGGTTACAGGTTCAAATTCGCTAGCAGCGAGAGTTCCCTTCTCTGCTTTACAAAACATGGAAACTTGGTGAAAATTATAACAGAATGTATGAGCTAATGAATCGATTATCTGATTACTTAGAGGAATTTTCCAGTTTTTCTACATTAATGCACGCATATGTTGATCAGTTATTTCTGAATGATGTCTACACATCATTAATTGTTTGAGGCATCCTATGTGGAACATGAGGTCGCTGATGTAAAAGAAAATAGTTAGTTCAAATCTTTAAATTGCTTTTGTCAGTTAACGATATGTGAGTTGATATTATTTAAGTACTAAAAAATCTTTACTATAGAGTCAAATAATAATATTCTGAATTAAAAAATCATTTTCGATTTTCAATATTGAAAATGTACCATATTTAATAGAATCATATAATGCACACAGCAGACATACACACATATTATTATGTTACACATCACATATTATTCAGTATGCACGTACACACAACATAGATAAGAAGGTTTTTAAATTATAAAGTATGTCAAAAAAGATGCAATTCTATATAATTTATTAAATACACCACTGGTAAAATTTCGTGTACATTTAAGTATGATTTATAAACAGTGAAAAAAAAAATTTGGTGATGTCATCACTAGATCATGCAATTTGAAATAAAAAATTAAGTTCATTCATTTTCATTCTGCGGTATACAAACATTCTTGTGCCTTCGCTTTCTTACAAATTGCACCTCATTCATAATAAAAAAATCGAAGAAAAAATATTTTTAAGTATGTAATCAAATAAAGTTGCATGCGAAACCTCTTTTGCGGTTCTTTTTACCATACCATATTTCCAAAAAAATCTATAAAAGAAAATGTTCCTTTACTTTATCTTGTTGAAGGCTAAAATGGAAGAATAAGTACTCTTGAATTTTTCTAAAGATTAAAAATGTTATAACTTACCATCGAAAGAAAGGCGAATGTTTTTAAAAAAAATACTTTGCACAGTATAAAAATGAATGAGAGCAGATTTTTCCTTTCCTCTTAAGCACTTAAAAATAATAAATAGGAACCCTTTCTTCATCATTTATTTGCAAGTAAATCTTAAATGACTGAGAGTGTTTGCACGATGTTTTTATGTGGCTTAAAAGTTATTTTTAAGATTCATAAAAAGTTGAGAATTCAATAGATCGGTTGTTTCCTGGCTCGTTTCAGAGTTTAACAAATTACTGCATACCTAAAATAATGATTAATATGAAATGAATACTAAATGAAAATAAATGATTGAATTATAAATTTTTGATTAGGTTCTTGATTCCCATTTTTCCTTTGTTTTAACATTTTAGAAAATACTCTGTTAATTTATGTTCTTTTTATTTATTCTTGATTAAGAAAGGGGAAAATAATTTTGAGGTGATAGGTGTTTTCTAATAATTTTAATAATGTGTTTCTTAAAAACTATATTATTAAAAAATATCTATAGTACTTTTTGATTAACTTATACCATTCTGTGTTTAGGGACTGACAGGGGCAAACAGGATATGTATCAATCTGGACTTTTCCAAAGTGGATGTACATTGACGTACCACTGTATATAAAAACAACAATTCATACACAAAAATTATTCAGAAAACATTGAATTCAATTCAATTCATATGAATTCATCAAACATCAATTCATATTCAAAAATCTGTCTTAAAGAACTAACTTTTACATTAAGTTAGTAACTTTAGTTGGGGCCTAATGGCCGAGTGACTAGGGCTCGATGCTACATATTTCGGGTTCGAGTCCCTGTGTTTCCATGAATGTTTATAGTGGGTCGGAATACGCTTTAAACCATGTGTCCCGGTCTAATATGGCTGTAGAGAGTTGGGCGTAGGGCTGACAACCCCTATCCCGTAAGAAAAAAAAAAAACATCTCCTGTTTTGAAATCTGCGTGCAAGTAGACGACCTTTGCCCACCGTCTGGCTGTTGCGCCACTGATAATGACGATACTGTGTTTAAATGAAATGAAAAACATAAACAAATATATTTTTATAATTAATAAACATATTTTTTTCAATGTTTTGCTGTTATTTTTCGAAATTTACTTTCTCGTAGAAAAGAAACAAGTCACTAAAAGAAATTCAATTTTATTATCATCAAGATCATAATGTTACGAATTGCACAAAATTACTTTCTAAAATGTTTATTATTCTCAGAATGATAAAAAGTTTTAAGTTTAATTTAAATAACAGCTCTAGTAAAATTACTAACAACACTTTGCAATGCGGAGATAAGTTGTTTGGCCTCGATGATTAAAAGTATTTTTGAAGATGTACCTTTCATGATAAATTTAAAATGATTGTTTAATTTTCATCAAATGTTATTTTAACCTTTGCATGAAAGATTGTTTTTTAAAATTAACTGGATATTAAAACAACAAGTACAACTTAAATGAATTTCATAAAATTTGTTTAATACCGAAACAAAATAAAGTTTTAAAAATAAATGCAAATAATTTTAAAGTTACTTTTTTTATTTTTTTTTTTTTGGTTAAGTTAATCAGAAATGCTTTAAATTTAGCTTTATGTACAGTTAAAAAAAAATAATTTATTGAAAGTTTATTCTCCTTGGATGCAAAGGAGAAAATTTTCTTTTAGAGTATTTATAGCAAGTATTTTATTCTTAAATGCTTTTGATTAAGGCTCCGATTTTTTAAAAGCCAATTGAATAACATGGTTAATATAATTCTATTATTTGCTTAATTACTACGTATTTAATGAAAAATTGTGAATTTTTTATTGAATTTTAAGATAACTTATAATAAATTCAATGGTAACTGTATTTCTTAGATCTTTATAATTATCTTGTTAAAATTAATTCAATAATTGGATAAACGATAAAAATGAATTAAAGGAAATTTAATTTAATGAAATGTTACAGCATTGTCTTTCGGATTATTTAATGTTATAGAGAAAAGATCCAAAGATTCAATGAGAGTGAAGAAGCTGTACATTTGAGATTTCACAACAAAAGAAATTAATCCAAGTATTTGAGGCAAATGCTAAGTTTTTAAAAATAATTTGTCAGAATGCCTTACAAATACTATTTTTATTTTATTTACTTTAAAAACCTTGCGAAGTTCAATAAGGGGTTAATTTGACAGAATTTGAAAGTTGTGACGGCAGCATTTTTGTGTGTTTTTAAATTAATCTTGGTTATTTTAATTGGATGAAAAGAGATGATTTTATTAAATGTGACTACTGGAACTACATTGACGGATATTCACTACCTCTTTTCCCTGTCAGAAAGATTTAAATGACAGTAATTATTTCGCAATATAATTATTGCATTTGCTAACTAGGTTAAACTGTCGACGTCATTTACCCGGCTAATTTGTACGATTTTTAAGGTAATTTATTTATGTGCATGTCTTGTTTGACTGATCATTTTCAAATATGTTTCTGCGTTTAATTCGAGAAAATTTTCTTATTTTTTTTCATTTTATGCTCATACAATCCAAGCTTCAAGAATATATTTTGAAATTAGGGTTTTCGTAATGGAATAAAATAACGACTAGCTCTTTAATTGATTTAAACTTTGTGCAGGTAAAATTGGAAATATTTATAAAATACATAATTGAACTTTTTGACGTTATTTTTTAATTTGGTGTAATGCCCAGTTTTTCATCCAGCTTGGTGATATTTACATCGAATAAAAGAATAGTAAATAAAATTTCAAGAGGTCATGTTTCTGGGAAGTTTTTCTATTCATGCAGCTCATCATCTTTATTTGAATACATGATTTTTAAAAATATCTTCAAAAACCGTTATCAAAATTTACTCAAATCATTCTGCACTGAAACCTTCTCAAAACATTTAAAGTTAAATTCTACATAGTATGCCTTATTTTAAACTCTATAAGGTTTTACCCTGCTTTATAAAACTGTGCTACGTTAGACATAATAGCATATATTAGTTTTAATATAAATTTTACAAATCAAGTTTAAAATTCTGTGTTAGTTCAAGTTATTGACTAGATCTATCTGTCATTCCTTAAACTTGATTTTCTTGATTTCAGCTTTAATATTTTTAATTCAAATGAAACATTCTGAGCTAATGTAATAAATGAATTTTTAAGTTAATGATAAAATTTTTAATTGTCCTTCCTGCACAAGAGATTATGATAAGTTCTGTGATATTGGTATTTAATTTTTACCATCAATAATCTAATTCTCATTACTTCATACCATTAATCTAATTTTCATTATTCATTATTTATTATTTCAACCAAAATACAAGATCAACATTTTCCATACTCGTTTTATTTATCTTTACAATGTTCTTGATAATCCCATCAACGATCATTATATATGATAAACTCGACATTTCATATGCTTGCTTTAGACCTAACTTTACTAAAAATGTTCATTCAATTTTTCATTCCACTCTGGGATTGATTTAATTTTTCATTGCATTATATCTAATTCTTTGATAACTAATTAAGTTTTTAGAGATATTATTATTCAAATTATATTTCTGTTTACTGAATGGAAAATTTTTCTACATCTAAATAAATTAAAGTAAGTAAGAGTTCAATATTTGAAAATTTGTTTGATAATGTAGTCCAAAGCTAATATTTGTTAAATAATTTCAGCACCGCTCCTAAATTCAATTTTTATATTAAAGTGAGCAATTTGAATTTAGAAATATTGCATGCACTATTGAACAAATATTCACTATATTATAAAATTTAATGCATTAAGTTCATAAGTTTATTTAATATATATATATATATATATTATAAATATATACATATAAATATATCTATATGTATATATTATCTTTCCTCAGCAATAAATCCAAAAATTTAAAAGCAAGGCGCGTTACTGGATTCCATTTAGCTCCTACAGAAAGTTTCTTGAAACTTAAGTTAGTGTTGGTGGAAAAGCTCTTAAGCTAGCTGCGCGGAGAGAATTATAATGAAATTTCTTCTCAGTGAGTGAAGCTAAAGATTAGAAAACTGCTTTGACAGAGCACCTTGAAATGGGGCAGTTTGCGATCCTCTAACATCTGCTATAAGAAAGCAAAAACAGATTTTGAAGTCTGAAACACTTTTGAAGAAGTATTACTTAGATATATTGTATCAAAATCTAAGTTTTCATGCTATAAGAGACTGGCGATTAAGGTAGAGATTAAAATAAGAAAAAAAGATCTCTTAGATACTTATAGATCGTAAAATATATCAGCGTATCTATGTAGTATAAAGTTAAAAACAATTCAACAGCTAACAGCTCTTTTAAAGTAATTTAATTTTGGTGTAATATGCCAATTAATAAATTTAAAGTTTGTGGCAACATTTGATAAAATGCCATTTTGACAGATATTATTTGTGTAAAGTAAAGGATGTAACTTTCAAATATTTATATAAATCTTCTGATAATTTTCTGCAATTTTGAATCAGATTTTGCTGGAAAGCAGAAAAAAACTTGCTGATTTCTAAATTTGTATAAAAAGATATGAATGTCTAAGTTCTTAACTTTTGCGTCGAAATAAAATAGAAAAATGGAAAAGACTTTGAAGAAATGTGCTCTTATATAGATCATTCTACTAAATTGTTTTGATAGGCTAGTCTTCAGTATGTATTTGAAGATATTAAAAGAAAAGGAAAATTCATCTTATAAAAATGGTGAATACAATCCATCATTATTAAAAGTTGACATTTGATATTATTTTAAAAAGTCTTGTAATTTTGATTTTGCTTCAATTTTCTATCATTAATAAAAGTTTTATTTATTTACTAAAGTATTTCGAGAGAAGTAATTGCTGATGTTCTGTAAATGGTTCTAGTTGATGTACAGTCCCCCATACTACGAAAATTGTTTTATCTTGTTGTTCATCATTATAGAAATATGAGTAACATCAGAGGTAGTTCAAGTTATGTTTATTATGTTTTTAGGTAATCAGGATTTGTGATCTTTGAGATCAGAGACAATGCATCGTTCTAAGACTATAGTTAATAGTCAGTAGCTATTTATAAAAGAAATATGAGCATATATATGTAGGTAATCTAATATATTTGACAATTTAGAAAACTAGACAATAGTATTCATTTTTTATGATAAAATTGAATTGATTTTAGATTAAATTACTTTTAAGCAAATAGTTTCATAAAAAAGACAAAAAATTTTTTTTAAATTCATTTGGAAAGAATGAAACTTTTAAAAGAGTTTTAAATTATTAGTCTGTACAAATTATAATATATGTTTGAATTTTATCGCTTAAAAAGCTTCGTTTTAATGCTTATTAATTAGTTATTTAGTACTTATTTAAGCTTTAAAAAGATATGTTTTAATACTTTAATATTAAAAAAGTAAATTTAAGGAAAATTTAGATTAACAAATCATTAGTAATGATCTTGATGCTTCTAAAAATATAATTTAAATAAATTTGATTAGTTTTGCTTTTATTCGGAAACTAAATTTATGTACTTTATATTATTGTTTAACTGCTTCTTGCATAGAATTTGTTTCTTTTAATCTTTAATATAGATTACATTTAATTATTCCATTTTCAAAAAGCCTGTGATTTTATCTAAACTCGTCGCAAATGCTTAACACAAAGACAGTTAAATTTTGTCCTTATTATTTCCTTAAAGATTTGTATTCATAGAACAACCTGTCAAATTTTCTAAATTATTTATAGTTTTTTTGAAAAATAATTGATATTTTATTTTTAAACAATTTATCAGATTTTAAAATATATGCTTATAAAAAAGTAATATTATTTCAGTAAGTAAAGTAAATATTTAAATAATTATGTAATTTTGCTTATTTAAGAATCATTTTGATATTTTAATAAAAGAGACTTATTTTAAAAATTTGAGATAGATTATTTAAATACTGAAGCAGATATTAAATTTGTTGCATTTTTTATAAATTTTTTTTCACATTGTTATCCCGTAGTATGAATTGTTGTTATGCAAAGATATTATTTATGCATTACGCAGTGTAAACTATTAATATTGTATATTATGCATAATTAATATTTTCTAACTAAACAGGGTAGAAAAATGATAATTATAGAATTTTCATAATTTCCTAAATTACACATAGATCTTATCATAAAATATAAAATTGCTAAAAATATAAATATAAAATGCCAGGTTTAAAACATAACTCATAGTTCAATATTTATTATATTTTAAATCGCATTGAATTTTAAATATGATGCTTATTCATTTTTTTCTATTTTAAATTTAATTAATTAAGTTAATTAAAATTTTCTCCGTAGTTTAATCCATAATTGAATTCTGATGAAATAAACTAATAACATTTTAGGTTCTATGTATGCATTGTAATTATTATAATATGCATGAAACAATTTTTTTTGGTAACTTTTTCAATTATTTATACAGTCTAATGAAAATTTATATTTCATCAACCCAATTATATTTTAAGAATGCTATAAATAATTTCGTATCGTATTTATTTTTATAATTTTTGAAAATGTAAATATGTAGAAAACACGAATTTAATTATTACTATTATTATATACACTGAAGTGACAAAAGTCATGGGATACCTCTTAATATCGTGTCGGCCCTCCTTTCGCCCGGCGAAGTGCAGCAACTCGACGTGGCATGGACTCAACAAGTCGTTGGAAGTCTTCTGCAGGAATATTGAGCCATGCTGTCTCGATAGACGTCCATAATTGTGAAAGCGTTGATGGTGCAGGATTTTGGGCACGAACAGACCTCTCGATGATGTCCCATAAATGCTCGATGGGATTCATGTCCTGGGATCTAGGTGGCCAGATCATTCGTTGGAATTGTCCAGAATGTTCTTCAAACCAATCGCGAACAGTTGTGGCCCGGTGACATGGCGCATTGTCATCCATAAAAATCCCATCGTTTTTTGGGTACATGAAGTCCATGAATGGCTGCAAGTGATCTCCAAGTAGCTGAACATAAGCATTTCCAGTCAATGTTCGATCCAGTCGCACCAGAGGACCAAGTCCATGCCATGAAAAAACAGCCCACACCATTACGGAGCCACCACCAGCTTGAACAGTGCCTTGCTGACAGTTTGGGTCCATGGCTTCGTGGGGTCTGCGCCACACTCGAACCCTACCATCAGCTCTTACCAACTGAAATCGTGACTCATCGGACCAGGCCACGGTTTTCCATTCATCTAGGGACCAACCGATATGCTCACGTGCCCACGAGAGTGGCTGCAAGCGATGTCGTTCTGTCAGTAAAGGCACTCGAGTCGGTCTTCTGCTGGAATAGCCCAAGAAAGCCAAATTTCTCCGTACAGTTCTAACAGACGTCCCTTGTACGTCCCACATTGATTTCTGCGGTTATTTGACGCAGTGTTGCTTGTCTGTTAGAATTTACGACTCTTTGCAGACGTCGCCGGTCTCGGCCGTTAAGTGCAGGCGGTCGACCACTGCGCTGTCCATGGTGGGATGTTATGCCTGAAATGTCATACTCTCGGCACACTCTTGACACAGTGGATCTGGGAATGTTGAATTCCCTAACGATTTCCGAAAATGGCATGAATCATGCGTCTAGCTCCAACTAACATTCCGCGTTCAAAGTCTGTTAATTCCCGTCGTGCGGTCATCATCACGTCAAAACCTCTTCACATGAGTAACTCGAACAGAAATGAAAGCTCTGCGAAAGCACTGCGCATTTATACCTGTTCTACGCGATGCTACTGCCGTCTGAAAATTTGCATATTACTATCCCATGACTTTTTGTCACTTCAGTGTACGTTATAATACTTAACACTGTTTTTCTAATTCCTTCTTTATAAAGTTTATATAGTGCTTTTTAAAACAATTTAAAAGTATCTCATATATTAATTAGCTTATTTTTATTATAAAATAATAAAAATATTTAAAAATATTAAAAATTACATTTTACTGTTATATAAAATAATTATAATGCCTTATACTATTTATAAAATATAAATATATAGTTAACTTATGCAGTGTAATTGAACTGTCTGTAAAATTCAGAAAATTATTAATTTCAGTTGAAAATTTTAATTAAATGTCTTAGCCTTAAAAGATAACTACCTTATTAATAAAAAAAAGAGAAACATTTCCTAGTAATACTACTTTTATAAATACCATTTCATAAAAGATTATTGCAATAAAATGAATCCGATAGTTATCATAATTTTGAATTAAGTGTCTCTTAATCAATATAGCCACTTGCTATTTTTATTCTTTTTTTTCTATCACATTTAGTTTTAAGTAACAGAGAAATTTATATGCTGTTTTTACTATTTTTATCACAAATTTCAACCGGATGGTAAAATAAAATATTAACTCAATGCCTATGTTACTTGTTCCCTTTGTAATGCATTTAATTATTAGTTCTAGTTCTCTTACAAGTTTCACAAATAATATTCGTTTAAGGACAATTTACATTTAGCTCAGTACCTTTCATTTATTACAAAAGAGTCTATATATGTAACCCATTAATACTTAATTATGTTGTACTACTGAAATGACAGGGCAAGAAAGTCTAATTATGATGGTTTCCGAGAGAGAATAATCCATTTCGTCGGTGTTCTCTATCAAATTAATAACATGCAGCATTAACTGTGTCATTCTGATATATGTTGTGGAATCTTGTGTTCTCCCAATAAATCTTGTAAAATTAGTAAATATTTTATCGCCTAATTTCTTAAGTGGTTCCCTTGAAATAATATATTACATTCAAAGTTATCATCCTTAAATTGTCCTTGTTTAGAGCCTCTTTACCTAATATTGATCGGAATTGCATCAATATTTGTTCATATTTTATTCAAAAATAAGGAAAAGATTGTAGGGAAAAATCAATCTTTGGACAAAGAAGAAAACGCCAGTACTAAAGAGCAAATATCTGAGCAAAAACCAGGAAACAAATAATTCTAAAGTGACTTTTTCGTTATTTGAAAAAAAAAATTAGGTGCAATTGGAATTTGTTTAAAAACTGTTTTTACTTATTATATTACTTAATTAGCCCCTCAAACTTCTGTTGAAAAAAATTGCAAGAAAATTTCGAATATTATATCTCATTTATCGAATAATATATAAATAATTATTATTGTGATCTAAATTAGTTAGAGATATAGGAAGATTTGTATATATTGGTTGTTTCACATGAAAAGAACTTTTAGTATTATCTGAAGTTCTATAAAATATATATCAATCAGTATATATATCAACCATTAAATAAGATTGTTCTATATAATTTTATTGCATATTCTACTCTTTTCTAATGGTATATATTGTTCGAATTTAGGTTTTGAAATTTAAAATCATAAACATATAGAAGCACGGAAACTCTCAAAATACAGATCCTTTTTCTATATGAATTCTGTAGGCTTGGACATTATGCCACCCAAGCAACACAAAAACTATAATGCTGCATTTTTTAATCGTACAGCTAATATGTCCACAATCATACGATGGTTTGAGAAGTTCAAATTAGGAAATATGACCTTAGAAAATGAACCCCGTGAAAGACCTGGAAGCGTCATCTTTAATGATGTTCTTTAGGTACCAGTTGAAGCTCATTCTACAATATATTAGAGAACACGCTGCTGATCTTGGAGTAGATATAACAACAGTTTCGAGAAACCTTGCAGCACAACACTCCACACGAGTTGAAAGATAAGTAGAAATTTCAATGCTTGTAGAATTGCACATCATTGAATATTCGGCAAAGAAATTGTTCCTTTTTGGACAGTATCATTTAATGTGATAAAAGTTGATACTTTATGATAATCTAAAACGATCAGCAAATAGATTTGATGTAGATGAAAAGCCTAAACACACATCCAGACCCAGCTTACATCTAAATGACAATGTTGACGTTTTGGTGGAAACAAAGTAAGCCATAAAAGCTTTTGAGGAATAGGTCAAATAATTAATGCACAGTATTGCTATCAGCAAATTGATATAGTGCAATAGAAATTATTCATCAGAACCAACATTGGTGAATCGGAAAGGCATTTTCTTCTCCATGAAAACATAAGACCTCATTTCACAATTCCTTCTCCAAAAACTGAACGATTTAAAATTTGAAATTCTGTATCATCCACCATATTTACACACTTGTCTACTACAAACAACAAATTCTTTAAACATTTGGAATCGTTTTTTAAGAATAAATGTTTTGTAAATCATAAAGTTGTCAAAACAGTGTTTACTGAATTTATTGACTATAAATCAAACGTGTTCTTTGAAAATGGTTTAAAAATGCTTCGCAATCCATTTAAGAAGTGCATTTAAATCGATGAAGGACATTTTTGAATAAATTTACTCAAATAATTTGTGTTTGTAACTTTTAAAAATTTGTACTCCAAAAGTTCTTTTCGTATTGAACCGCCTAATATTTTTATCTAACAATCATGTTTTCCCTGCCTGACTTTCTTATGAGTATGAGGTTAGTGTACCGTTACTTTCTCTGCGTATATACTCTGAACGCAGCAGAACTGATGTACAGGGATTTCTTTTAGAATTTCCTTGTATTTTATAGAAGAGAATTTTGGATGGCTTTTAAAGGTTTAAATAGATATTTTAATGTACTGTCAATTTTTATTTCATCAATATAATAAATCAATATGCTTCTGGTATACTTTTCAGTTGAAAACATTAATCGAAAAAAAAAAAAATTAAATTTATTATCTAAAAAATAAGTGATTTTGGTAGAAATCCAAATACTGTTTTGCATTTTTTAAATGGCTGTTAGTAAACACTTTCTTTGGGAAGGTAAAAATTAAGATTACCTTTTTTGATTTGTAATAGAGAAAAATGACGTCTCTATTTTGAAAATTATGTTATTGGATACAATTAGAAAAACAAATTGTTATGTGAGTGTTATGTAAAAACAACAGTCGTGATATTCAGACACATATCTAATTATATATATTTTAAGAAATTAGGTGACTTTCCTTTTTCTTTTCTTAATTAAATAATTATTTATATGCATTTATACTGAAATTTAGATTTCGACTATATTACAGCAATAAATATTTGGATATTTTCATCGTTGCTGTTAATAATTACTATTCACAGAATTTGCTTTTATTTAATGTTCTCAAGATAGTAAAGTACATTTTCTTTTATTTGCAACATAATGAAATTTATATAGGAAGTAAGTTCTTCCGCTTCCAACACTGTGATAACAGGCCATGCACTGCGAAATGCAAGTAGCATCGCCATTGGCTCTTATTGCATATCCCACGGATTGTGGGTTAAGTCTGGGATAAAGTTTTTGAATACCCTGGACATGCATATAAGAGACGAGGGATTCTCAGTGCAAGATGATTAATTGTGTTGCTCCATGATAATGCGTAATGATCAGAAGCATACGGATAATCGAAAAACATATTTTCTCCAGAGGTCCAACTGCGATGTGTTTGATCATTTCTCTTATAGTTCTGATCTGCTCCCAGCGATTATTATCCTTTATTAAAAGTCAGGAAATTCTTGCCTGGTCAGCATTTTGCAAGTGGCGAAGAGGGGCAGATGTCTGTCACACACGAATTTCTACCCTAGGCAATAGATTTCTACGACGCAGTAATAGAAAAGTTGATTCCATTGACTTGTGTCTGACTTTTGTTAGGGAATCTATTGAAAAGTAGGCAGATGGTTGTTATATCTATACCAATAACGTTTCCATGTAACAATGTTTCCTTTGTATTTATGGCCCTGAGGAAACTTATTTTCTGGATGAGTACTGTATTTATTTTGCAATATTACCTTTATAAAATAATAAGTTTTGTGTAAAGTTGAATTCTGCATTTGAAGCCGTGCTTCATGTCAAACGTAATAAATATAATAAAAAGCATTGTATTTTTTCATAACATATAAGGCTAAGAGAAATTAAATGTTACAAGGAAATGTATTTCCCATTAGAAATTGTTTAACTATCATTAAAAACAAGTACATCGAATTCATTTTATTTGCATAGGATATAGAAAAAATTATTCATTTTATTCGAAATACTTAATATTCTATTCTTACAGTACCATAAATTTATTTTTTGTATAAAATTTATGGTGTTTATGGTAAATTTATTATATTGTATTTTTTTTTTTAAATTATTTTTTAAAATTAAATACACATTCTGATGGATAGCATTTTGTACTAAGGGAACTTTATTACAGAACTAACAATTGATGCTAAACCTTAAGCTCCAGTTTATATAACCTGGATGGCCATGATAAATCTGAATCTGGAAAGTCCTTCCATCGATCTCGAGGAGGAAGAGAGCAGTACACGAACCATCCTTGAGGATGCTCGTGGTAAGACGTGGGTGAACTTCTGGTATCTATCATTCTAATGGCGAATGACCGGAAGACAGAATGCCCGAAGATTGAAAGTAATTATTCGAGAGATTTAGTCTTATACTTCAGGTGTCTAATGAATTAATTACAATTAAATTTATTCGGTCAATATTATCTTTTAATATTTAATTAGTTAAATACAAATTTGCTTTTTAAAAATGTTGTTACAAAAAATATCGAAAAAAATAGATATTTACTAAAATTATTCCCCCCCATCCCCGTGTTTCTAAGTGGGGAAAGTGATTGGTTTTAGAAGTTTGTTGAAACAACTTTCTAACTCAGATGTTACTGATTCAATGCATAGTTATGCAACCATTTGTCTTTATGTGCAAGATGAATTTGCAGAAAATATTTTCTACGTAAAAGACAACATTGGAAAAATTCCAATAGTTCTTATATGGACTTTCTATAGAAATCAGTGATATACATTAATAAACAGCCTCCCTCTTGACCCAGCGGTAACGTGCGAATGTAGAAGAGGGTCGAGGTTCGAATGCGCTTGCGGCATTATTTTAGTCACTGCTTTCAAAAACGAAGAGACTCGGCGGCGATAGTGACAATATGTGTAATAACGTCTCACGTTGATAATCAAGCTGCTGATGCGATTTTCCCTCATACGACAAGTAAATTTGGGTGAGCTGCCTCTAAACTTTTCCCTGAAAGCACTGTCTTCCACTTATCAGTCATCTGGGTTTGTTCATGTTATACGTAAGTGGTACGTGAGGTCCATTGATGTTAAACAAAAATATATATTTATAAATCATTGATTTCTATATAATATTTGTACTAAAATTTTTGGTTTTTATTATGTTAACAAATATGGTTTAAAGTACAATCTCAATTAAAAATTCAATCTCCATACAATAGATTTTAAATAAAATAAAAATAATCTTTTTTTCTACGTTCCTTTAAATGTAAAGGATACTTAGATTTAAAAAATTCCTTCGTATTAGCTAATTGAAATAGGTTAAAATTATTAAAAATTGCCAAAATATATAATAAAAATTACATTCAATACTTTTTGAACCAATATAATATGTATTATTGGTTTTTATTTTAATTTTAACAAATGCGATAACAAGTTAAAAAGAATAAAATAATTAAAAGCAATTAAGAATTTTTATTAAAAAAAACAGCATTTATGGTACTATCAAATAATTTAGATTGGTATCTACAGATTGTATAATTGCTTATTGTTTTGTTAGAATCTGCTTGACTATTTATAGCAGCACAGGAAAAAATAATCCAACGAAACGTTCTGCAAAAATAAAGACCAAAACTAAAAGTAGGTTAAAAGCAGTTTTTGGATCATTGCATTCCCTTCCTCAATTTTTCTTTCTACGACTACATTAGTTCCCATATTTTTCTACAACGAAAAGTAATAAGCACTATGATTGCGCTTCTATTAATATTAATCTAAAGCAGCATTTACCATTTAAATGCTACTCCTCCTAATTCCCTTAAGTACCGCTTAATAGATGCATTAAGAGCAAGCAATTCTCATAAGAATTAGTATGAAAAAGATTGAAAAAAAAAATCTAATTTTTTCCCTTTTACAAGTCTAAAACTCTTAAATATTTAAAAATAAATTATAATTCCTATTGTCCAATCGCAATTGAATCCAATTCTTTTACTGAAGGGGGATAAGGAGAGAGCAGGTAACGCGATTACGTAATGCCCTTGCATTTTTTCTACCTGCGCTCCTCAGTTGAGATCTCTTACGGACAGATGGTGGCTCTATGGTGACGTCACAATATTGACGTCACCTTGTCTGTCGCGGCCGATACGAATCCCGGTGAACCAATGGAAATCGCCACGCTTCTTCTAGAATCGATATCTTACCACGTGATCCCAGAGAGCCAATGGCAGCCAAGAGCTATCCTCTGCGTATCTAGGAAACGAAGACCTAAACCCTCTAGATGGGCTTTTGTCAGAGCAGCTCCTAGCTGAGCTTTATCGCGACTTTGTGAGACGACAGCCACCCATGTGACGGAACAGGCGAACATGGAAGGCAACTCGTGTAGGACACCACGCAAAACTGGACTGGCCGTCCTCCTACCAATGAAGGCTCACACTCCAATGCCAGCACGTTTACTGGTTTTGTTATCATTAATGCTGTTCATTCTTCCCAGCAAACCCACGGTGACCGTAGATGAACAAGAAATAACCGCGGAAGTGTAAGTGCTATTTTTATTGCTTACAATCCATTTGTAGATAGCAAATGTGTTCTAGTCGATTGCAATATCTCATCGCGCTTAGAAACGATACAGGTAGAATCGCAAGGGCATGATATTAATTATGCAGGTACAGGTGCCACCTTCAAAGATAGCAGTAACCATTTATGCAATATTGGTAAATAGATTTTTACGCTCGATGATTACTATGATGTCACTCTTGGTAATGAGTGTTTGTTTACAGTAGATGTTGTGCCAATAGAAGGATGTTCGCGTGACTACAAACATATCGGTACTCGAAGATATTGATTATAGACTGTAATAACTAACGTCAGAATATTAAATTTTTCCCGTACTCTGCAAAAATAATATTTATTGTGTGGAAGATAAATGAGGAGTGTTTATAAATATTGTATTGCGTTTTTATTTATATTTTATACCAAAATATAAGTAAAGTGTATTTAATTTTGTAAACATGACGGTTTTTTTGCTTGTTTATATTAGATCTTTTGTCTAAGATCTTCCGAAATAAAAAAAATATTATTTAGAAATTTGTAAATTTAATATATAATTAAGTATGAGTTTTAGAAATTTAATTTAAAATAAATCTTAAAAGCAAACAATCTATATTTCAAAATAATGCAATACAATGCTTTAAAAACAATTATAGAAAAAAAAAGTTATACACAATTTAAAGATTGCAGTTTTGAAATTATCGATTTGAAATGTGTATTAATTTACTTAAGTTACTAAATAGAATTGATCTATTTTTTTTTTCTAGATGTAACTTATACAGTAATTAAAGTGAATCTATATAGACTTATTACAACATAATCAGTTTTAATAAAAAATAATTTAATGAATCGAATTCTAATTCAGACTAAAGATAGAGAAAATTTTTGTTTATTATTATTATAAATAAATGTTTCTAATAAGAAAAAAGTTGCAGAATTTTGATTGCACTTGTTCCGTCAAGTCTTATTTGGAACTTAAAATTTAATTACATTTCTTCTTTAAATTATTCATGAATATATAAAACAAACTTAAAATAAAGTTTATAGAAATAAACATATATACGCATTCAAATGCATACAACAAGAATTATAATTCCTCTGAAATTTTGAAAACATTTGTTAAATTTGATTATTATAAAAGATAGGAAGTAAATATGTCATTTTGTGTTAATAAATGTTGAAATTATATTTAAAACAATATTTAAAATTGAAACAATAACAATACAAATAATATTTAAAATTGAAACTTTTTACTTCAATTTCATGAGATTTAACAAATTGCTATCGGAAATATTTAATTAAAGCTTTAGATTCTATATTTTAGTTGAAGTGTAACTATTTAGATAGAAAGGTATTTGTGCGTGTATTTATGTTTAATTATCTATTGCTTTTCATGTATCTCATTTCAATTGGAAAGTTATTAATTCAGAGTAAAATGTTTTCTTAATTATCTTATACTACATATTATTTTAATTTAATTAACCAATATTAATGAGAGCATCCTAGTCAACAAATGCAATCCTTATGTCCAATTTCGGCTGAATGACTCAATTGCTCTTATTTTCTGCACTGTAAAACTTTAATGTGTTACACTACTGCACATTGAAACTCGGCCGTTTTAGACTACGTTCTTTAATACCGTCATTGATATTGACTTTGAATGAATAGGTGTGGGCAAAATCAATTAATATGTGAAGAGTTGAGTGCCACGTGTTTGGAGTAGAAAGTTCGGCCGCTTTGCTAGTTGCCTGCCGCGCAGGGGAGGGTCCGCCGCTGCACGCGATTTCCTCCTGAATCACCGCTTACTTGTAAAGAGTGCTTCCACCAAGAAGGCTTGTAAGAATTATGATTCAGCGTGGGAAAAACCACTTTTCATCGGTCTTTCTATAAACAGATGAATTTCAATGTGAATAGTTTATATATTTCATGCACACTAATTTGGCTAAAACATATTTTCGTTGGAAGCTAAATTAGCATACGAATGTTTAAAAGATGCACATTTCGCATTTTATCATAAAATTGATGTGGTTCTTATTTTTAATATGAAATATAAATTAAGGTACATTAAGATTGTTTATAATTATTTTGTGTGAATTTGTTAACTTTATACAGTTCTGTTATATGAAATAATCTCTTCGAATTTAATAGTAAAGAAATGATTTGATTAAAATATTTATGGTAAATAAATGTTTGTGCATATTAATTATGTATATGAGTATAAGATCTAAATGTGTTATTGAAGAAAGTATTGTATTAATATTTTAAGATGTTAATAGAAACATTTCTGAATCTAATTTTTAATGATCCAAGAAATTTATTGGTTAAAGATGTAGTTACTCCATAAACAGGAAAAAAAAAAATTAAAGCTTATTGTTAGAAAGTACTGTAGATTATAAACAGATGTAGTAAATTAATGAAAGTAAATTATTTAAAAAAAGAAAGTTTGACCCAAACTTTTAGTATGCAATAATTGTGAGAATCAAATTTATCAATCAGAATTAACGCTTTATAAACAATTTTTTGATGATTTCTATCAACAAAATTGTATAAATGTAAAAAGCAATTTAATAATGCGAAGCAATATTGTTAGTATACCAAAATAACTTGGCGTTTCCATTTAATAAGAATATTAAACATGTGAAACCACCACAAAAGTGTTGGAAATTTGATTGAAATAAAATATTCGTGGGGAAAATATTTCTAAAAAATAATTGAATTACTCATAAAACTGCTTAAATATGAACTTATAAATACAGGATACATGTTTTCAAAATTTATATAGACATAAAATAATTATTTGACATGAATGGAAAATCTATACAATTTTAGATGATAATTAAAAACATACATACTCTTAAAATGTACATAGGTATTATTTTTATTATATTAAGAACTGAATTTAAAAACTAATTTCAATTTAAAGACCTATTTTACGCTTGCCTCAAAATGAGAATGTTCTGTATTGCATCTAACCTCACCTTTATGGTGAAAAATGTTTTATAGTGAATCTATATTTTATCTTAGAACAATTATAAAGATTTATATTATTTAAAGTATTTTTTTAGAGTAAATCTTGTTTTATCCCATATTTTCAATCTTGAGATCATCAATAATAGGGATTAATCCTGGTGTGGGGGAATCTCAATAATAGAGATTGGTATGTCAAAAACAGGCCTTAATCCCAGGTACAGATTTTGAATTAAACTGAATTGTAGAAAATCTTATTAAAAATTTCCTCCAATTAAACATGTTTCAGTCTTTAAATATAAATTTGGAATAAACGAGCTCTTAATTGCTAAGTTTCACAATAAAAAGAAAGCGGCCTGTTGGCCAAGTGGGTAGGGTTCTTGCTGTTGGTACCACTAGTTCAGGTTCTAATCCTGGCGGTGACATAGATGTTTGTTATTGGTTCGGAATCCACGTTAAACTGTAGGTTCCACTCAAATTAGCCTAAAGTGTATAGAAAATGACCGTAGAGCGGCAAGCCAAACCAAATAGAAAGGAACCTACGCAGAAAAACTTTTACCTTTATAGAAAGCATGTGGTTTGACGTTTTACTACTTGAACAATAACCATGGAATTAAAAATGCTCTTTTTTATACGTAATATTAATTTATTTAAGACAAATATTTGGGCACCATATAGAGGTGTATGGTTCGAAACAAAGTTAACAGTATTGAAATTGAAAAAATCAGATGAAATCCAGTATTTTCTTGAATTAGATAGGAATTTGTATTTTAAAGTATTAAAACATGAACTTTCAAACAATAGCATTTTATATAAAACGTTACTTTAAGAAAATTATTTTTATCAATAAAAATATGCAACTAGAATTAAAGTCTGCTTAGGTTTACCGCAAGTTATTTTATAGTCATTAATAAGTTTCTTAAGGTTATTATTATCCAAAAATGAGAAATCTCTATACAAGCACATTCTTTAGACCGAATGAAATATACACGTAAAAGCTTAAATTTTTTCTTTATTAAAATGATATACAGATGACTAAATTTAATAATTTATTTCAGAAATAAAGGATAGAATTTTGTGACAATTCTTGTTTCTTTTAATGCTTATATTTGAAAATATAATCGATTCTTTTTATGAACTGAAATTTAAGAAAAGTATTGATTTGCATTTCATCATTGTTAAGAAAATAAAATATTTTAGACTCTATTTAAAACATTTTTGTAAGAAGTTAAGAATTTAAAAAATATCTACAAACATTAAGAATTTATTTACAGGTTGCATCGTCAATGATGCACTTTCAGTTTAATATTTATCTTAAACATATAATTTTGTTTTGTAATGAATTAGATCTTTAAAATTATATTTTTTATAAAATATATACGTATTAACATACATTTTTATGCATGGAGTTTAATGAATTTAATTTTAAAATAGTACTTGTTGATATTAATTTGTAGAATAAAAGTTTTGTAAACAAATTTTAAACATATTTTCAAATCAATGCTTAAACAATGAATGAAAACGCATTTAAAATATAATAAAATTCAATGTTAACTTTACTTGTTTAAGAAAAGTAACTTTAAGTAAATCAACTAAGTCAAATATTAAAAAGAATATTTTCAGAAATGTTATTTATTCAAAAATACGTACATCTTATAAAGCCTGAAGAAATATTCTATTTTCGTGTTCTTTGCTGTGTCTATAGAGGAAGAAATAAAAAAGAAAGCCATTAAAGCATATAATAGTTTTTCGCTTGATTTAGTAGACTTTATTTCTATCCACAAACTCGGTTTGTTTTTCTTTATCTAAAATAATAATTTTTGTTTTCATTGCAATATGTTTTTGATGCACAACGCAGAAGTTTTTATTTTCGCATTGATTGTGAACGTTAAAAATTTTAAATAACCGTTTTCAATTAAATTCAAAATCAATTTATTATTTTTAATAATGATTACATTATGATTATCAATGATGATTACTTACTTATTTATTTTTAAAACTGTTAATTTTTTTTTCATGGAGCGTTTTTTAACTATGTACATTGTTTACACAAAAATTTTAATATATTCTAATTTAAAATGGTTTATTTAACTTTAATTGAATTTAATTAGAGTATTATAATGTCTATAAAAATCACCCTTTTGAAATTTGAGTTTAATCACTTTTCATACTTGAAATGAAAACTTAATTTTTAATAGTTGTCATATATCACTAGTAATAATCTCATAATATTCCTAAGTCCCCTAATTTGTAACAGATAGCCTCATTTTTGAATTTCAAATTTGCAATCTATTAAAACGTGTAAAAGCAAATATTTATAACGAAATTTGCATGCTCTTATCAAGCATTTAATCTTGCATATAAAATATATTAAATAGAAAAGTGCTTAATTTAGATAATAAAATAAAAATATTATTTACAAAGGAAATGCAACCATTCACCTTTCTCAAAATGAAGGTGGCCTGATAGCCAACTGGCTACCGCTCTGGTCTTTGGTATCCTAGGCTTCATGTTCGAATCCTGACTGGGGCATGGATGTTTGTTAGTGTTTCGAATCCGCGTTAAACTACGTACAACTGTAGGTCCCGGTCCAATTAGATTAAAGTGTGCAAAAAATGACCGTAGAGCGACAAACCAAACCTCTCAAAATGAAATAATTGAATATATATATTTTACGATTTCGAACGTATCAATTAAAAATTTTTTTTATATGAATACTTGTGTCATACATTGTTAAATCGTGTCTGTTTAAAATATTATAATTCATATCCAAATCCTTAACAATAAAGCTATTACACAAAACAATACCATTAATTTTTACATTTTGCAATGTATAAATTCGTTATATTCTTTCTAAACTACTCGTTGTACAACTTCTAAATTAATAATAGTTTTTTTATTCTTAAATTCATAGAAAATAATGATGTGAACAAAAAAGACGTGAACATATAATAAATGTGAACAAAAAAGACGAATTACTTTTATATTATATTATTTAATTACTTAATGTATTTTCTCTTTCAAAACGTTTTGATAACTTTAGAAAAATAACATACCCTTTTAATTTCAAACTATTATCTTAATAATCATAAAATAATTATTTACTTTTTGAATCAAAAAATAAATTTTGATATTTTCAATTATTCCAATATAATAAAATATATCATTATATTAAAATTTGAAATGATTATAAGTTAAAAATAAATCTTTTCCATTACTCTTTAAATGAGATTTCTACGAAACATCTTTTTCCCACATTTACTTAATTTAAAGTAAACAGTTAATAAGTAGAAGAATCTATTTAATTTGTAAAACAATTTTCATTTACCAGAATTTAATCACTTGAAGTCTTGTTAGAAGTGTTTAATTTATTTATTTCGAGAGTTTCTGAATTATTACTAATTTTACTTTGACTTTTAGAAATTTTCAGTCTTTCTCGCTTTACACTCGCTCTTATTAAAAGAGCCAGATCTTGTTAGGAGTCAAAGCATTATCTTTCATGGAGATATGCACTCCGTCTTGGCAAAAATTTTTCTTTCGGTTTTATTTCTTTTGAAGTTTAAATTCATTATTTAAATTGGTTAACTTTTTCTCCGTATTTTTTCTACTTAAAAATAATGAGCGCCTTTCTACCTTTCTATTAAGAATTCTGTTGCTGCGCTGATAGTAGTTTTTATGAGAAAAGTGTTCCCAGCCAGAACGTTTTCTTTAAAAATTAAAACAACAGTAACGACACAAAAAAAAAAAAAAAATTCTCACTTTCCACTTTATTTTTTTTTCCCACTTTTTCTCGCAAATCAAAAACTGAAAATTATCCTATCCAATTAAATTTTTCTTGAATTTTGTTAGAAAGTTATAAAATGAGTTTGTCGAATCTGTTTAAAATTATAAGTTAAAAGAACATGCGACTTAAAATATTTCTTTTAAATTGTGAATTATTAAAACAATTCCCAGCTATAGAAATATCTGAAAATAAAGTTATGAATTAAGACAGTTTATCTTATAAATAACTACACACATAAATAAGTATTTTATGCTACTCATTAATTATACTTTTTATTTTCCAAAATTCTTTTGAGATTAAATTATTAAAAGTTTATCTAGATTGCTGTTCAAAAATTAATTTTGTCTTTGGTTTCTTTTAAAATTTAGTATGAAATGTTGATTAATATTAAGAAAATGTATATTAATAATAAAGAAAATAAGAATGTATTAAATGTAATAAAAATATTTCATTTTGTAAGTCAAACTCATATTAAAACTAGGATGCATTATTTTTCAATGCAAAAGTGTTTTTATAAAGCGAAATTTAAAAGCATTTATTTCTTCATAAAATATTTAGCTGCCTAATGGCCCATTAGCTAGCGCACTGGCCTTTGGTACCACAGGCTTCAGGTTCGAATCCTGGCTGTGGCATGCATGTTTGTTAGTTTTTCGGAATACACGTTAAACGTAAGTCCCGGTCTAATTAGCCTAAAGTGTGCACAAAATGACCGTAGAGAGACAAACAAACTTCATAAAATATTCTTTTCTTATACTAATCTTACATGATTTGCCAGAATCATCATCTTCTATTGAAAATTATAGCTGAAAATATGAAAAGATTTGATTTTTACTTCAAAAAGAAATTTTAAAATAAGATAATATATATATGAGATTGCCTTTTATACAGTAGTTAGTAAGTATACATATCAATGTCGTAGATTGACAGTGAAATTTAAAAATAGATAATTTTACTTTATATTTCTATACCAGATGCTATTTAATAAATTAAATTTTTACATTTATGTTGTAAAAGGTCGTAATAAATACAATTTCAAAAGGTAAGTTTTTTTTTTTAATTATATGCCATTAAACTATTCCACCCTTTCATGAAACAGTATTCACGAAAATTTTAAAGAACATGTAAGAAATTTAACCTATAATTTATTTGTAATTTTACAAAGGAACTTAGCGATATCGCGAAGTAATTATACGTAATTATAAGGCATTATTCAAGCAGCGATGTCCTTGGGTTTGGTGTTACCCAGCGCGGTAACTTGGATGTCTTTGCTTCCCTTCGACTATCCGCAATTTATAACAATGTACTTTAACAGAAATTATTTGCACTTTTTGAATTTCATATGCAATTGAATGTAATGCTAATGATTGTGCATAAAAGCATTGGACTTATTTTAAGTTTGCGTTTACAACCAAATATTTAGTTTCAGATATATATGTTTATTAAAGCTTATGGGTAGGCTTTAATCAAAAAGGCTTATGGGGTAGGCTTATGGGTAGGCTTTAATCAAAAATAAGTTAAGAAAAATAGATTTATTAATTTTAAATAATTCTATTCATTTGAATGCGCAGTTAATATAAATATATTTTTGACAACTTATTTATTGTTAACTTCAGTGGAAACAGTTAGCAAATATTAAAACAATTAAAATTAAAATATATTCAATTTCATTTTCATGTTCTTTTGTTTTAAATTTGTTTGTTACTTAATTATTTGCTTGTTTTGTTTTTGCATTTATTTCTGAAATTTTTAGGCTAAATTTTTAGTAAACAAAGACTCTACATTTTTTTCTGTAAAGAGACTTTGAAAATTAATAAAACATATTATATCTGCTTTAACTTGTAGAATATTTATTTTTTTAAGGTTTTCGATTTTTAAATACTTTTTTTTTTTTTTTTTTTGTTATTGAGCAAGAAGTCATTTTGAGATACAGAAATTAAAATTAAGTGTAAATGAACATACGTGCTTCTAATTCTATAAAATGTTAAATAACCAATTTTAATTCACATCTAATTCGTTCTTCCAATACACAATTCTTATATCAAATAAAAATATAACAAAAAAATTAAGTAATATTAATAACGTAATGAAAGTTGTATTCTATTGTATTGAAATTATTTATTATCAATATAAGAAATGAAATCGAAATAATTATAGAAATAGTTTTAAGACTTATTTATGATGCAGTGAAAATATCACAAATTTAAATACAATTTTCTTGAAAACTCGCATAATTTTAAATACGAAGTAACAATATTGATAAAATATTTTAGATATATTAATAAATTATAACAATATTGATGAATATTAATTCAAACACACTAATAACACTAGTTATTTTAATCAAATAACTTAACTTTATAATTTTACCCTATTTATTATTTTCAAAAACTGTTCTTACAGATTTAACGACAAATTTTCTTGATGAAGAAGATTTATTAGATTAAAAATTGATGGTGTGTGAAGAGAGAGTTTCACGCCTTGTGCTTTAAAATTGAACTACATATGCTTCTGCATTGTAGGTGCGATTACCTACAAGCAAGAATACATATCGTTAATGAGCACATATTTCATCTTATGGGGAAGCGATGAATTTATAATGCGTTCAGTTATCAGATTTTGTTACAATAATTAACGCTTCGTCTTATTTCTCGAGATTTAATCGCTTGGCTAGATTTTTGTATCAAATAAGCTAATTTAATCTGCATTATTAACTATGAAAGGAAATTGTGTAACAACTATAAATATTCCATTGTGATCTGTGACATTCATGTGCATTTTATGATAGCTTCGCATACTCATAGTTATATTGTAAGTCACTGATGTGCCATGCGGTTTTGTTCTCAGTGGTTGGTAGTTGAGGATGCTTTTATTTCTGGTGTTATTGGGTTGTGTGATATCTGGAATAAATATTGTTTTTGCATAGTAAAAGATACACATTTAAATATCTTAAAGCAAAAAGGTATTTATTTATAAATTTAATTTCAGAAAAATACATACAATAAATTAAACAAAGAATAAAATAGTTAGCAAATTAAGAAGTAAAATAAGAGTTTTTAAGATCATAAAATAAGTGGAAATTTGATGCAAAGCAAATTACAACTTTAAAGTACATAATACAAATTAAACAATGAAACTAAACTTTAATAAGTATGTTTACTTTTAAAGAATATGTATGTTTACTTTTTGTAAAGTTAAAAAGGAAAAAAAATCCCCTTTATTTCTATAAAGTCTTAAAAATGCTTATATAATTTGAATACAATAATAATAAATAAATATACGCTACAAAAACATTTAAAATAAAAATAAATCTACAAAAACGTTTTTAGACATGAAAACTACTCAAATAATAAATGATGTGTGTTAATAAGCATAAAAGCCCGCTAATAAATATGTAACCAGAATCTGGCTACTTTGCTGCGAAGCAATTAAACATGAAGCCTTTTAATATTGAAACAGAAATAACTTTTTTTAATATACGCATTATTCTGCTTACTGGAATATTTAAATATTAATTAATTATAAATTTATCTTAAATTTGTAATTTTTTATGAATAAGTATTTAGTTTTTGCGTTGGAGAAAAATTAAATGGAATTAAAAATGGTATATTTATTCTAGGATTGAAAAATTGCCTAATGGTGAATAAATTTAATATCCAGACCATTTAATGAGGTCTATTGGAGAAAAGAATACCACGCTATCAATAGAGCATATAAAAATAGATGATTGTATTCTTGGAGGACTTCTTAAGCCAAAACTGATTCATATTTATGTGGCAATAAGTTAAACTAGGAAAATGCCATTTGATATAAAACCAAAATATATAAATTATTCTACTTAATGTGATTAAGCCAACTAAGAGAAATAACATGTGACTAAGATTTGCTTTTATAAGCTTTTATTGAAGTAGATAATAAAATTTTTAAAATAAATATTCTCTCTGTTGTTAGAATATAAAATCTAGTTATGTAGTTAAGTTATATTACTCCGAAAAAAAATTAGTCATTATTCAAATCTGAATCATTAAGTGAAAGATATTTAATATATTATTGATAAATTATAAATTTTCATGTACTGAAAATAAGAAACAGTCAGTCCAACTCAAAAATTTATTCTAAGTGCTTTTAAAACTTTAAACAAAATTGTATGTGTTGGGGAAAAGTTTTCATTCTTTTTAACTTTGCGTCTAGTGAAAATATAAAAGGAAACAAACCTCAGCATACTTAAAATGTAGGTACATATTTTTTAATGAATATAACATAAGTACATATGTGTACCATTAATCTAAATGTGCTGATTAATAAATATATGTAATGGATTACTGGGAAGCAGAAGTTGATTTATTTCAGCATCCAGGAAAACAATTAAGGATAGAATTTTTACAAATTCTATTAACTTGAAGTATATTTAACTAATTGCTGACGAGAATTTTATGATTATTTTATTGTTTGAAATAATACATTTAAGAGGACTTTTAAGAATATAAGAATTAAGAATTATAAAAATTTGTGATTTAAAGTTTTGGAAAGATGATGCGAAATTTTCAAAATCCGTTTTACTTTTGAATTCTAGGATTGAAATAGGAAGCCAAATGCAAACTTATGGGATGCTTAAGGAAATATTTGATATTGTATCACATATATTTTTCGATCAACAATTTTCATCGAAATATATAAGGCAAAATTAAAGTTATTTTATTTTGAAATCATCAGAGTAAAATTTTAAATATATACTAAAGCAGCAAATTAAAAAGTAACTCACTAGAGTTTAATTCTAAATGAATATAAAAAATAATTCTTATTGGTATTCTAAATGAATATAAAAATAATTCTTATTGTTATTCTAAATGAATGTATAGGAGTACTTTTTATATTCTAAATGAATATAAAAAGTAATTCTTATAGTATACAATTAGAATGGAGACTTTAAAAGATTTTGATTAAAATCTGCCTTTTGTGGTAAAATCATTGCATTGATTTTAATACGAAATAATTTGCATTTTCTAAAATTGAAAATATATATAGAGCTGAAAGAGGGTTACCAAAAAAAAGTTTTACCAAAATTGCACCAAAAATTTTAAAGGTGAATTGTTTCTAAAATAAAGCAGACGTTACTGACAGCATTCCATTTTCTATTAGAATTTGTTTCCCATTTTTATATTCGTTTCGCTCTTTCGTAAATACCTCGAATTAAAATGCAAAAAATGAATTTTACCCTCAAATGACTTTCACTCTAAAAGTTTTCTCTTTGGAAAATCAAAATATTCCTGCACCTCCAAAAATGCCATTGCAAATCTTCCAGCTTTTCTTGACGTTTTTAAATTCAAATGCAGCATTTCCATCTGTACTGTACTTGTTTTATTTCTTCCCCCATCACGGTAAGAGTGCATTTAAAACTTGGGAGCGTTTCCTCTGTAGAAATAATAATAATTCGTATGGAAGAAAAAAAAAAGAAAAAGAAACCAATGCAAAGGAGCACCTTTAGCGTTTGAAGATTTCGAAGAAGGCTCTTGTCCGTAAACGAAGATCTGCGAAATGAGGGTCCATATGCCATTTGGAATACTGTCCGCATTTTTGAATATTTAAAAGCAAAGTGGAAACATAGTTAGGATCTAAATTTATTCTGAAGGATTCATGTGGGGTAAGGGTGGAGGTGTAAGAAGAGTTAGTGCTTGTGTTTCAGCATATTTTTTTTAAAGCGGTAAGACCTGAATGCGGGAAAGATCTTAATAGGATGCGTGGGAAGTGTGTGTGGAATTTCTGCACGCGACTCTGTGGAAAATTTCCTTAAAAGTATTCACGAAGTTTCTTCAAAAAAAATCGATCATAATATACTTCTTGGGAGCTCACAATAATTTTGAATTTCTATTACTTAAAATTGTGTACTGTAAAGTAAAATTTAAAAGCAACTGACGATTATTTTTAAGTTATTCAAAATAAACATGAAGACATCATAAATTCAAAACTTACTTTATAAGCTTCTGAATAATAGAAATTCGCATTTTTAAGTTGGTGGTTAGGATAAATTATTTTCTTTTATTTAAGTTTTTATTCTGGTTATTATTATATATTGTAGAAAAGGTAACAAAATTGAGATTTTAACTCAATAAAAAATATATAGTTGAATTAATAATAGTAAAAAATGTAAGGGTAATATAGTAAATTGTGTAAAATGTAGGGGATATAAAATAAATAATTTATTGTGATATATTTCTTTGGTACATAATGAGTTGAGCAAGAGTTATTCATTTATTTTAAGCTTCCAATGACAAAAATTTATCTTGTGGATAAAGATTTACTAAAATGTTTCAGTTAATCAAACACTTCATGTATTGCTATTATTTTTATTGATTTCAACTAATTAATTATAAGCAAAATGATAAATTGTGTTATTTTTGAAATATCAAGAATCATAACAAATTGATAGGGTTGTAAAATGTTGCAGTAAATCACAAATTATTTTTTATTCCACTGATGAAATGTTTGCATATTCAGTGTATTTTATCCCAGTAGTTATAAAATAAAATTTCTCAAACGGGTGATTACGCATGTAAAAGTATAAGTAAATTTACGTTATTATAACGCGACATTAATATAAAAAATTTAGTGCATTAATTTTTTTTATTTGCTATACCTCAAATGAAAACAAATTGGACTTGTAGAGTGCAAGTTCAAATTAGAACAAAATTAAATCGGAAAGAATTAAGTAAAGGTGTGATTCAAAAATATTTTCGGTTTTTTACTTTGTGTTATTCACAATACTAAAAAAAAAAAAAATGAGAAGTATACTATATCTTAAAATAATGTAAGATATTTACTGCGATATTAATGAATATAAGAGAGGAAAATAACAAAAAAAAATGCAATTCGTTTTCTTCAAATAAATAATCAAATAGTGACTCTCGGAATGAAATATAAAACCATTTTCTGAGAAACTAATAACTTTATTTTTCAAACGAAAAAAATCTTTCAAGCTGTATATCTATACTGATTCTCTTTTCATTTCTCCGAAAGGATATAAGAAAAGAGCATTAGTAAAAAAAAAAAATTAAATCCTGGATAGGAAGGTAAGCAAACACTGACGTTTTAAATGCATCAATCATTCACGTTCAATCGAAGTAAATGCTTCATTCTAGAATAATATAAATCAGAAATCTGTATGAGATGCTGCAAAGGGAACACACAGGTGGTTGTTATAAGGAGGGTATTTGTTTTCAGAGATCAGTGAAATACCGGTGACAGCAAAATAGAAGGATTTGAGATGCGGATGACGTGTTTGTCTGGCGAAATTCTTTGTCGTACTCTTTTCAAATTGCTGATGCATGAAGGTTCTTACAAAACAGAACATATGCTTAGTATAGTCCATGGTATTGTATATATATATGAGAGGGAGAGATGTATATAAAAATAAGACATATTTTTGAAAAACTAAATGTCTTTCTCTCATAAGCAAAATAAATATTTTTCTCTTTATTAGGGGGGGGGGGACATAAATTAAGGAAAGCTATAAGGTAACAAGTCCGCAATAGAGAATGGTAATTCCAAAACAACCAATAAACAACATATGTAATATTCTTATATGGAAAATTAGACTTTATGCAGTTTGAATTGATTTAAAAGCTTGCTTCAAAATATTGGAGATTGCTTTTAGAAATAATGAATAAAGATAGCTAGTTATTTTAATTTTCAATAATTCTGCACTATATAAATATTTGTAATCTAATTGGCATTTGTATAATTAGAGAATTTTGCTAATAGATAGACAGATCGGTCATTTACGGATTTAATAAAGATTTGGCGGCTTTTTACTTTTAACGGCTAATTTTTTTAATCAGCCGTTAAAAGTAGAAAGCTGTCATAAGCACTGTTTTCGTGCTGGTCCTATATTACGAATTTGAAAATTCTGAAGAAAAGGATTAAATATAACCCTTTTTTAAGAAATCTTCTCAACTTGTTTTTCTATAAATGCTCCTATTACTCCACCAAAATTGTGCGATAATATATTTAAAATTTTATTCTGTTGTCATAATTTTTTTTTTTTGTGCAGAAAAATAATTTTACACAACGTAAATTTGTTTCTCTCTTTTCTTATTGCAAGCGAAAAATATTTTAAATAAAGCTTACAAAACTATGCATTTGACTACCCACCCATTTGGATCAGGAAGCAAGATAAGAATTTTATTTCTCCCTAAAGTTGTTTCATCGTTTCGAGCCATAAGGGTTACATTTTACTTTTTTTGCTCAAAATGAACGATTATCTCGATGTTTTCTTATAGAGATATTCCCTTGATCCATGGCTTACCTTGACACTAAAGGCAAGCGTATATGTAGAAAAAATATATTATAAAAACCTATGATAAATTAGATTTTTGGAAAGTAAAAGGATGGATAGGTTCCTTTTTCCCGCTTTAGCTGATTTATTCACCTTAATTTATTTAACTCTGGAATTAAAAATATTTCAATATATAAAATAATTAACAAAAAATAAAAGCAAATCTAGAAACTTTCAAAATCCTACAGCCAATTGTTATTTTTAGAGGTGATAAAGTATTTTAAAATATTGCACATTTATATATTTTATTTGCTCAGCAATGATTGAATTATGTTTTTAAACTCAGAAAACTAATGTATTCATTTAATATTGTAATAATGTATTCATGTCGTTTGGCAATTGAATGATTTTTAATTATGATCATTTGATTTAATTATGGTTTAATTATCTTATCACTTTTCGACGATAAAGCTACTAAAAAATAAGTGAAAATAAGAGATGGCATAATACTATCCTGGATGTAGTTTTAAATATACTCAAAACTAATTATATAAATAAAATTAATTATATGCATACTGAAATAACAAAACTACATTTGGTATCGTATTAAAGACAATAAGTTAACAAATTGCTATAAAGAATAGAAATATAAACGTTGTATATCCTATTTTCAGAAATTACTTACTATTCAAATTATTTTTAAATAATAAATTGAAATTAATTTTGCTATTATTTACAAATTAATTCTGAAAGAAATATTGTTGATCTTCATTAAGCAGATTGGCTTTTACATGTTTTTAAACATTAATGACAGTTACAGTTAAAATGTTTCATTTTTAAATTTGTTAATTTCAAGTGAATAAATATTTAATGCATTTTGTTTTTATGTTTCCAGTCCTCTAATAGTACACTCAACAGTAAATGATTAAAGAAAAATAATCCTTGTTCGAATTTACTGATAGCTAATTTACATCTGTATTCCTTCCTCAGCAATTAGAGTTGAAAGACGTATACAAATAATAAGCATGGTATTCTATTATGTGTTGATGGGAGAACCGTTATTGCAGACAGTATTTAGTGATAGATAATTGCTTTAGAATAAGATATGAATTACATTCAATTCGTAACAGGATTTATTGGCATTGCTACCCCCTGTGGCATCTGAACTGGAGATGGATTTGTGAATGGATTGGTATAACTAATTCTATGTATGCATTTGTGGTATTCATTGCTCATTAAAGATAGGGAAACAGACCCATTATCTTCTGAGGAGATTCGCGTTATAATTTCACCTAAATAAACGAGATGCTAAATCTCTTCACAATTCATGTTTCTCAGTTAGGGATTCTTCGACATTGAGTAGTTTTCAGAAATTGTTTGAAACATCAATTATGAATTGATTTGGGCTTTATATGCTTTATGGCATTTGCCCAGGAAGTGAGAGAAATTCTGGATTATTATTGAAATCTTATTTTCTCTTAAGGCAGTTTTAAATGTAATCGTAGATAGCTAAACAGCTATATCTATCCTGTGTTGAAGAAGAATCTAATAAAAAAAAAAAGGTAAAAATGTATTATTAAATAGCAAAAAGTAACTTTACTTAAAAAAATATTTTCTCTATTTTATTTCTGTAAAGATTTTGAATTGCTAATATAGAAAAGTAAATATACTTGTAATTCTAGTTACCATAAAAACATTTTGATTATTATTCAGTTTTTCTTCTTCAAAACAAGAAAATCGAAAAAAATAATGAATTATATTTGAATTTTAAATTAGAGCATCCTCCATGCAAATAATTGAAGATGGATTCTATTAATGCTATTTACAAACTAAATTTAAAATGCTTCACCTGGTAGTTAAAAATGATATTTCAGTTTAAAAATGTAAATTTTAATGAAAAAGATTTTCAAAAGAATTAAAGATTTATATGATATATCATGTAAGTAGCTGGAAAAAATAGTTTTAAACAATTTTATAAAATAAATGAATTAACTTGCTAATTTCCTATTTTAAATCAAAACAAAAATTATTTTAAAATTAGATATACCATGCCAACAAAAAGTTTGTAGTTTTAAGCTTGAAGTAACATATGCTATATTAATCAAGCGTACTTTTATTCTTTTGCTTTTTTTTTTTGATTTTCCAACTAAAATTTAAATAAAACCTTCAATGGGTAAATTTTAAAAGAGCAAATTTTTATCAGAATATTTCTTTAGAAATTTTAATAGAATATCTTTTAAGCATTCAAAGAAATGTTATCGGATTAGCAAGAAAGTAAAATTCGGTTTTTACGATGTTCTTGAAAGGTGAAAAACATTTCTTTCTTTCAAACCCGATAAATAGTTAAATGGAAAAATCTTGCTAGCAATAATATCTACCCCTTATGAAAACATTACTACTGATAGCAAAATCAAGATTCTGAGATATACCAGTTTAAAAACATATTAAAATGTCTCTTTTTGTATCTATATATTAAGTACTTCAAAGAGTTTTTAAAAAATAAATTGAATTAATGATTGGTAAAGGAATAATTAGTAATTAAATTAATTTTTACCGAAAATTAATTTAACAATAAATGTAGTAGTAAAACTTTTATTACCAATGCTAATAACAGTAGATAAAAACTGTTTTAAAAATACATCGTTATTTTTAATTAGCACTTCTATATAAAACATCTTTTCGATTATCTTTTCAAATATGTTTAATGTAGTTGAAAATTTTGAATGCCATGTTAAATGGCCTTTCTTTTCAAAACATAAGAATCTTTAAGCATTTTAGTCTACATATCCAACACCTCCGAATAGTTTCAACCCAGAATCGTTACAGAAGTCGACTTTATTGAAGAATGATGATGTGCGTGAAACGTGCTGATGTGCACGAAACTGCAAATAAGATTGCCACAAGAGAGCACTTAGTTGAAAAGATCTTTTTAAAATTGAATTCCAAAGGGGACCGTAAACCTGGAAAAATCAAAATAAATTATTTTTCAGTAAGTATTCCTTCAATTTTCAATTACTGGCGTCTTCCCTGCCCTTTTTATAGCTTTTTAAATCAAACATCAAAAGCTGCCTCATGGAACGAAAAAAAATTTGCATTTCACTGTTCCTAGGCGAAAGTCACCCCTTTTCGATTTATTTGATTCCGATTATATAAATGTGATTTCAGATATTTCCTCGGGTAGGATATCGGGTCCTTATACGTGTGAATTAGCTCAGAAGAGGAGTAAGAAAATCTCATTACTGAGAGAAATTTATTTCGAAGGCATTCTTCCTCTTCTTAAAGATATTTTTAGAGTGTGCAGTCTTCTATTTCATTTCGGATTGAGGAAGTAGATTTATTATAAGAATTAAATTAGATTTAACTCAAATTTTTCTTTTCACGACTACATTTTAATTTAAATCATTATTTTCTCTCCCGGCAAAATAGCTCGAGTTTTAATGGGAGTCTTTCTGGAGCTGATTAAAATATTGCTTTTTTATGATGAACTAATCTGTGTCTAGTATTTCTGCGCATATAAATGACGTATAAGGATTTAAACTGAAATTTTGCTGTTAATTTAAAGCCTATTTCCACACTACTGAAGGATAAATTATTTTTAGCATTTTATTTGTCTTAACCGTTCACGCAAAGATTTTTAATTACTGATTACTTAGGCAATGCATTTTTAACTCATTGTAGTAGGATTTCTACAGGAATTTATCTTTGAGCTTTTTGAAAATTTATGGCAATTACTTTCCTTACATTAAGTAAAAGCATTATTTGTAATATTCTTTTGTTTATTTATGAGTTTTGATAAATTGACAAACATTAGTGAGTAGTAAAGATATTAATTTTTAAATAAATTGGAAGAATTTATGAATTAAATAGAGAAACTTTTGAATTGAATAAAGACGTACAGTGCTAAGAGGGGAAAATGATAAAAATATTGCTAATGTCCAAAATATAAAATTTACATACATATAATGTATTATTGCTGATCAAGCAGTTCAATTGCTTTTTTAACAATTTAATGATTCTTGATCCAAATCATCAAAATAATTTGAATTAAATACAGTAAAATGAATAATTTTATTTTAAAAGTCAGTTATTTTTAGAATTTATAAACTAGTTAATAAAGTTAAATTGTTATTAGAATTCTGAAATTAAAATAGAAATTCTTGTATAACTTAAACGTAGAATTATTTTATAAAATTATAATGAGATTTATAAAAGTCTACTAGTTTATATGTTTTGGAGGGAGTACATTTATCTCTATCCTTACACACCACAACATAAGAATTTATATTAACATATGTCTGTTGTGTTTAATAGCTTGTATTTTTTTCTGCAGATTTAAATATTTTTTGTAGGAAATAACAAAGAATATAACTTAATTTTTTAATAATTTCATATACTTTTTAGTTTATTGGATTATTTATATTTTTAAATAAATAATTCATAGTAATATTTAATAATTTATTTATTTTTATAATTTATAATAATTTTTTTTAATAAATAATTTATGACAATAAAAAATACTACAACGTATTTATCAGGAGAGGATTTGTATTTGGAAGTTAAATTTAAAAAGCTAAATAATAATTAAATTAAAAAAATAAATAACACTTTAAATAATATAAAAATTAATATTTTTCTATGAAATTATTCATAAATGAAATATTAATTTTTATATAAAATATGTTAATCATTGAAACATTATATTAAAAATCAGATGCTCCATTATCTATACTCTGAAATAAATGAATCAATTTATCAAATAAGGAAAAGAAATTTAAATGATGTTTTTAAAGAGCTTTACAGATAAGTTAAACTTACATAAAACTACTATAAACGCAAAACAAAAACTAAATTTATCAAAATGGATTAAATAAAAATTATTTTATTAAATGAATTAACATTTTGTTAAAAATTAATCAGTCAGACATAATATTCCTGATGTTAAAAAAAATTTCGTTTGTTCGAGTTGTTGCAAATATTATAAGGCTTAGGATTTTAAAGTTTGGCTTTTTTTTTGTTCATAATTAACAAAGTATAGTATCTGGGTCCTTGTTTTAATTAAAAATTGATTAGTATTACAAATACGAAGTTTTCAATGAAGCTATGAAGGTCAAGAAAGTTTTTCGTCGTCGAAGATAGTTTGCTGTTTTAGAGATCTTCCTAACAGCAAAATTAATGTGATTAATAAGAATTTTACGTCAAATAATCGAATAAAAGGAAAAGGCTTAATTTCATTATAATCGTCATTTCTCATTTCACTAATAGGTTTCATATCCGTTTCCATAAATGTTAAACATTACGCGAGAATTTATGATTTTTATTTTATTTTCACTGAAGCCATTTTGCTTTTTCCATTAACAAAAGTGCTACTTGGTTCGCGTAATACTTTTTCAGAAATTTTTTAATTCGAATATTTAGAAGTAAATGGAAAGTACTTGGTTACAAAAATAAGAGAAAAAAAAATCTGTTATATAAAAATGAAATAACCTAATGTTGCGAATATACTGTAATAGGTTCCGTAAATTGTTTCCTTTTTCAAATCTCGTGTTCAGCTGATGAATTTTTTTTTTTTTTTTTTTTTTTGGAAGAAGCAAAATTTAATTTATCTCGTATTTCTCGTAACATTACTAGTTAAATTTCTGTCCTCTAAAAGGTTTCATTAGAAATTACTAATAATTGTAAAATTATCTAGAAGTAATTTTTTTAATGGACGGTTCTTGAGAGCTATTATTGTGAAATGCTTTGAAATAGGGAAATTTACATACTTCAATGACTTTCCCTTTTTTAATGTACGTAAAAAATCTAATAATTAATGGCCATAAGAAAAAAATAAATGTTGTCTGTTTATGATAATAATAAGTGTTACTAATAGAAATTTTGATATGAAGCCGAAAAATAATCATCTTTTTTGTTTTTCACTGAAGAATGTACATACAGATTAATATTTATTTCTTAATTGATGTAACAATCATGCATCGCAAATATAACGGAACCTTTTCAGTTCTAATTTTATTTTCTAAGATACTATTTTAATATTTTTCAAACAAATCCCCAGAGCGATTAATAATTTCAAAATAGAATTGATAATTCCCCCTTCAAAAATATGAAGTGGTTATTATTCCTTCAAACACAGACATAGTTTTAAATAACAATTAAGAAGTTCAGTTAAAATCCCTTTTTTTTTTCCTGTTCTCTTATGTGAGCTGATATAAAACTAAACTTAATGGTACGTTTGTAATAAAGTAATACTTTAAAATGAGAAACTTTAAATATTCATTATCTAACACAAAAAGTAAAGGGGAGGTATACTTATTAAAAGAATGTTGTAAATGGACTTTATAGAAAATACATTGAGGTTTCACAATTATAATCGAATCTGTTATTAGAATCGATTATGTCAATTGTGTAAACGGATAAACGGACAATAATTTTCAAATTATTATTTTTAAAAAATTAAATGCACAAAATTGTTAAAATATGGCTTAAAGATTTAGTGTTGTTTAAATTTCAGATCTTAACATTTAACTTTAAAATTCTGGTAAATATCTTATTTCGTTAAATTTATTATAACTTAAACCTTTGTAATCTGGTGTATGAAAATATTGAAAAACTAGTTAGCTGCCAAAAGTTTTGGCCAGTTTAATTTTTAAATTGCTTTCAAACTATTTAGACATGAAATTTACAATGTACAACGAATGAAATATAAAATAATTGATGCCATGGATTGAAAAATTTCTGAGCAAAATGCTTGAGATTATTTGTTAGTAAAGTAATTAAATATTAATTTTAAAAATAAGTTAAATATCTTTATTTATTGAAAACCATTAAAACTAATTAAAATTTTTACTGGAAGTACTAATTAAAAAATAAAACATTATTTCCTTGAACCTGTCGCTTATTAATTTTTCTTTTAAAATTGATATTTTTAGATTATGAAAATTTTCCACAATACCACTAAATTTGTTATAAATATTAATAATAATGCTGTAATATTTTCTTAAGAATTATTCGTTTACTCTTGCAGTCTCCAGAATTTTTTTTAAATTATGTAGAACGAGGAATTTCTGAAATATCTTGATATAAAATTTTCAAATTTCTATGTAAATTGTTAGCATTTGTAATAGTTCTAAATTCTAATCCATGCTGAAAGCAGCTTATGATTACTGAATGTAACTTTTTCTCAGTAAGATACAACTGTAACCATTTGCCGCTTATTTATGTGAAAAAATGGTTTCTTTAAAAAGCATTCAACATGTTTGTATCCTTTTATGTTTGAAAGTATTTCAAATTGATCGAAAGCAAATTTTTGTCTTCTATATACCGTTCTTATTACAGGCCTGTTCGGTTTAGTCTTTTCATTGTATTTTATCTAATAAGTTACATTTTCATCATACCTAATGTCCATCATTTTTATCAGCTTAATGCTTTTTCACCTTATTTCTTTTATCAACACAAATTCTTTCATAAACTTAATGGTACGGACTGATGAATAAATGTTGGTGAAAAATATGATTAAGAACAGCACTTATAAGCTTTTAATCTATCTTCTGCAAGGATACAAATGAAAAAGAAATGATAAGAATATATTTACGGGAATTTTTGCTTTTTACTTATTGTATGCCATGAGGGAAAAAAGATATTCAGTCTTTAATATTTTACGTTTATTATACAGCGGAATTAATACACACCTGGTAATGGTATTATTTCAAATTTTATTCAATCTGAGAAAAAAATTGTTAAGATATTTCCCTGTCATTCTATAAATTTTCTTTGGTTATTTTCTTCCGAAAGATTTATTTTTCGACCGGGATGCCTTACGATAAATCATTTTTACCTTTTAGGTGTTATTGAATCCTCTGTATTCGATTATTCTCACATTAGCTATTGAATTTCTTGAATAAATCTCGCTTTCTTAGAAATTAGATTTTGACTATAACAAGTGAATTTCCAATGTTTCGTTTTCTTTGATCTCCGAAAAGCTATTAAATGTCGATACAACACACTTTTGAAATTTCTTCACTTCACACATTAGATACAGCTAATCAATCACAATTGATCGCGAAAACTGAAGATAAAAGACGCCAAAGGGAAAGCTATGATACCTCATCCATAATCGGCAGCGTTCTGCTTCAATGTGAGCGAAAAAAATGTTACAATGTTATTTTGGATCCTTTATCTCGCCTGTTTGACAGCTAAAATATGATATCCATCCAGATGATACATTTTAGAAGAAACATATCTATTTCTTGATATAACCAGTGAAAGAATTCTGAATCGGGGTGAAATAAGATGCATCGTGCAGGCAAATTTTGGCTTATTACTCGAAAAATCAGCCTCAGCAGAAAACTTTCCGTTTTTTTTACACTTTTTTTTTTTGCGGGCTATAAGATATAACTGGGATATCAAAATGTTTTTTTTTTCAATTTTCTATTCATTCATGTACTGAAAAGTTATTTTAGATAAATAAAAATGTCAGTACTCAATAAACTAATAGGCAACTATTAAAAAAAAAAGATATCTTCAGTATTGCCAATTATTTTAACATTTGTTCAGTGTCTATAAAATCAATATCATTTATTTTTATTGTTAAGATACCCTATGATAATACTAGTATGCATTTTAAGAGGGGGCAAAGAATTATACAGAAAGCCGAAGGACATTTATTTGCTTATAATACTTTTATTTATTAGATATGATTCCTACTAATCGAAGTCATTAGAAAATACTTGCTTGATTCTCTATGCATTTTTGTAAATGTATTAAAATTGTATCCGTTTCATTTAATGTTTCCTGTTTATTAATATATTTAAACATGGAGATAAACTAATAAAAATTGTCAATAGCTATAATTACTGAAGTATTTTCAGATTTTATTATAATAGTTTAAAAAAAAACTAAACTTTCTGTACTTAAATTCAATTGGGATTTTATCCAATGAACCTTTTACTAGTATAACGTAATATAGTAAAAAAAAAAAAAAAACGTAATTGTTACAAATGGAAAGGAACACAAAAGTGTATTTTTTTACAGACAGACATTCCAAAATTTTTCTAATGTAATTTTTGTTAAAAGAATTTTTTGCTTTAGGTTGCTTTGATCATTATAGAATTGCCAACTATTTGTAGAAGCAACATCATCAGACTTGACTAAGACCAAAAGATATCACTAGCACTAGTGGGTCTAAAAAGTTTTACACCATTAAATAAATTAATATTAATGCATTTTTTTTGTACCATCAGTCATTTTAGAAGTTTAACTTTCTACATTTAAAAAAATTTCTTTTAGGAAAATTATGTTGTTGATATTTATATTTTCTTAAGCTTTAATAAAATAATTTAAATTTATGGCATACAAAACCTGTTTTATTTATTTATTTTATGTTTAATGCTTTTTGTAAGTTAAAAATAAGTGCCTAGCTGTTATTATTATTACCTATAAAAGATTTTTCTCTTGTATACTTATTACTTATAAAATTAAATATTATTTAACTATTAATATGCACAATGAATAGTATTAAATATATGAGAACTAAAGATACTTACTTCCAAAAAGTAACTTCATTTTTAAAGTTAATATATTTTAAAAATAATTGATGTTAACATAAATTGTTTTGTAAAAGTGTTTTAAGAATTAAATTCTTTAAAAATCGAATTTATTTTTAAATTGAATACAACGTATTTTGTTTAAAAATGAAGCAGTGATGTTATAGTAAGCTTAATAAATAGCCCAATCTTGTTATAAAATCTACACTTGTTAGGACAGTGATTACTTAAACAATGCGGTTTTCGAACATAAATTTAAAATATCAGATGGCTCATGAGTAGAATTTCTATAGCATGGACTCACCCTCACAAATTAGTCAATGTTGAACAAAATTTAATAAGATATCTTTTAAAATCCCTCTCATTGAAGAGGCCTTCTCACTCATAGTACATCCCTTCTGTCTAGAATGCGAAGGGGAGGTAAAATCCGTTTACAAAGGATTTCATCTGAATAGTTCGTCAAATAAGGGGGATTGTTCATACGTGCTAGGACTGCGATGATAAATCGTTGAGTTCTCACATCGCGTGCTAAACATCGAATCAGTTTGGCGTGAATTCGATCCATTTCATTACGCTTTTCTATTGGCGACTAATGAGGCTCACTTTATGGAGTGCATTTGCAACTATGGATGTTGCTTTGTGTTAGAGAGATGACCACATTTGACAAACTGTGCTTCCCCTTTCTATACCTACCAGTAGGGATTGGTGGATAGCGTCCCATGTCCAAATATTCTTGAAGATGATAGATTTGCAATGGCACATGTTGCTCCAATAGCAATTCAAGTTCCATTTATTTCACATCGCAGTTCAACTGGCAACCGGTGAGCTTTGAAGAAGCGAGTTGAGTTCATAATGATTCAATATCGATGGATTTCTTAGACATTTGAGGAATTATAAAGACGTTAGATGCTGTGATTTCGTATTGGTTTAGAGGAAAGTTATTGTTGTCCTGGAAATATTGTTATGGCATAACATGGATATATGATAAAGAAATCCAAGACTTTATCTTGATATTCTAAAAGTTTTTTATAATTTCTATTCAAGGTAATAGGAAAATTTAGTTACATAATGAGACATAATTATGATTTGAAGAATTTTTAAGGAACCTTAGACATTTTTTTTTTTTTTGCTTGTAAGGAATAAAATAAGAAAGTCGACTGCAAGAGGCTTTAATTAATACATCTATGTCATAATAAATACCAATACAATAATTAAAATGAATGCTTTCCTATCTTACTCTAATTTCATAACAAAGGTTTTTATGAAGAAGAGGGTAGTACTTTTTATTCTAAATATATTGGAAAAATATATTTAAATCTATATGAGTAGAATACATATTTAGTCTGATACATAAACTATGTAGTATTTACCAACAAGAGTTTCAAATGTGTTGTGTAAATCTAGAGGAATGCAAATCAGTACTTATATAACTGTTCAAAAGTAAAATACTTACGGTTTCACAAGTTTATTCGATTACCAAATAGAAAGAAAAATTTATAACCATTATTACAATAAACACGCATTAATAAGAATAAAAATTTAACTACATTTAATTTTAATTTTCGAATTAAGGTACTAAAGTTTTGATGTTTAATCAAAAATGTTCGATTCTTGAAAAAAATATTCTACTTTTCTTTAATTTTTTAAGTTTTGAAAATGTACGAAGTTCCTCAAAAACAAACAATGCGGAATGTGTTGAGTAACTTTTAATTTAAAAATGTTCAAGCGTATTTCACACTGTAAAGATTTTTGTATCTCTTTAATGTAAACTTTTCATATTATCATACTTCTCTAAAGTTTCGTGTACAACTAGATGAAATAGAGGGTAATATCTTAACTTAGCCTTTAAAATAAAGATCATACTCTTTTCTTATCACGGGTATTAGATTCTATCGCTATGTGTGGGCGTTGGTCAATGCGTAGTTATGCGAAATGCTAAGAGTAATTGGATGAAAGCCAAATATTATCCATAAAACTGATCATATTTACTAAATCTTTTTTACCTTTACAAATTGCAAGATTAAGTATAAATAATATGCTAATCAGTTTTAAATACTTTTAAATTGAATAGTATGTTTAAGTTTTTCTCCAAATAATTGGATATTAATATTATTTTTACTAACTACATCCGCAAGTGTAATTAAATCTATTTAATGCGAATTTTTTGGATAATTCACTTTTGCGAAGGATAATTATTACAAATATATAAATGATTCTGCTAAAATAATATATTAAATACACAAAGTATTTATAATAAAAAATAACAGTAAAATTGACCTAAAACTAATATGGAATACAAATTACTAGTTACGCCAAATTAATTGATGAATTACGATTTATAATAATTTATTTGATTGTGTAATTTAATGAATATACCAGTATTCATAATTAATAAAAGTGCTTTTCAATTTCAGAGCTACCTAAAGAATTCTTTGTTTTCAAAAATGTAATTATTTCTTTGTATAATTGGAGGTTTGACAATAATATACCTAGTAAATTGTATAAAAGATGTTTTGAATTTTGTTTCAATATTTATTAATGAAAAAAAATTTTTATTCCATGTTTCGTAAATTCACGCCTTCATCATATAAAATAAAAAAAAAAAAACGATAATGTGCTGGATATATGAACATAACCAATACCATGGTTCTCGAATAAACACATTCAATTATAAAGGAAATAGACTTTCACAAAATTTTATTAAATATACTGTGATAATAGGCTTAGAATGTTTTACATAAATGTATGTTGCTTGCTTTATTTACATAAAATTTTGATATATATGTATTGAAGGAATATGAATTATTAAGTTAACCAAATTGCGATCAAAAAGTTTCCGTTTGAGGTTTGGCTGCGGCATATATGCAAATTAGCTGGTATATAAACACCGACATCGAGGCATATTATTGTTATGGCTTCGTACATTTCAGAAGTCTGTGTGGAAAATGCTGAAACATTAACAATGTTATTCTTTATTTGGCTGATGAAGGACAAACACCGGTAGATATTTATCGGAGAATGAAGGAAGCGCATTGAGAAGCATGCTGTCGAAAACTGCAGCAGTGGAATGGTGCCCAAAGTCCAATGTTGTGTTTCAGTGTTAAAGGCAACACGCTCTTTGAGATAATTGTTGTGAAAGTGGGTACCGCCAGTGGGAACCTGATTCGAAACCTTCGACCGTGCTGCGGTGTCATGTTTCGTGCTTGGAAGTTCAAAAGCTAGTCATCTGCTGGAAAAGGAATCACCCTGTTCGTTGATTACCAGGATCAATTGCTTTTTGATTTCAAGGCTTTATTAAGGCGAAACGTCCGGGAAAACTGCGAAATGGATTGATTTTGCTTCATGATAACGCACTTCCCCAAATCGCAAATGTCGTAACGCAGAAGTAATCTCACTAAAGTGGGAGAACTAGAGACTTGACCTCTCCCCATACGATTATCCCGCCTTCAATCCCTTAAAAAATCCTTGAAAGGTCGGTGGTTCCTGCCGGACGAAGAAGTTCAGCAGGCAGTTTCGAACTCAAATCAGCAGACGGAGTTTTACCAAAAGGGTATATTCAACCTAGTGAAGCACTGTGATGATTGCCTAAATGCTCAAGGCAATTTTGCATGGCTGGCATACCAAATCTGGACTATAATCTGGAGTACAATATTCGAACGGAAAATTTTAATCGCCCCTTATACAAGTGAGACAGTTTTGTATTTCGTTTAATAACATAGAATTATAATTTGTAAAATTATCATAAATTCTTATATAAAAATGTTCAGTTAAAGCCAAACTGCACAAGATTTATTAATAAAACATTAAAATAAATGCAAAATTTTCATTTATTTTTACGTTATTCCCTTAAGGCTCAAATATTTTTCTTTAAATATTTCCACCATATTTAATGCATTCATATTAAAATTAATTCGAGAAATTAAATTTCACTAAACTACTGAATATTTTCCCTTCATTGGAAATACATTTTAAAGAAAGTTATGGTGATTTGAGGTTATCGATTTATTATATTTTAAAAATAGTTTTTAATCAAAACCTGCAAATAACTATCATTAGTGTCGTATGTAAATGTATCTTTTGAAAGATTAACGATTAAATAATTGGCTCTTGGTAAATTACCATTATTTCAATACTTTTATAACTCAGAAGACACTAACGATAATGATCATATCAAACAGATCTAAAGAGAACAATTGATAATTAGAAATTCTTCGTACTTTTTAGAAAATACCCGAAACGTTTACTTGACGACTCTATAATTACCCACTGACGGTGATTAATTCATTTTGAAGATTCATTTCTCTAATTTGTTAGTTTTGACAGGTCTCTGCAGAACGTAGAATTGCATGAAATTTTAAAACTGCTATTCATTTTGAATATTTTAAACTTAAAGTCTTAAATTGATTATTTTCAAAATTAAAAAGATTTTTTTTTATGAAATTTATTTCATTTAGGGGTTGCATTATTTTTTTTAATGGATAAAATATTGTTCAATAAATTTTTTTTTTGTTTGTCAATGAAATTAAATATTTCCACCAAAGTTTTTTTTTTTTTTTTTTTTTCGTTTTCTTCCTTTAGTTCAATACGAATGAGATTCACTTAAAAGTATTAACTGGCGTGTTTTTAATTTTCCTTTTCATGTTAAATGTGAATTTGATTTTATTTGCAAGAGATTTATTTATAATTTGATTTGTGTTCATTACTTCTTTTCTAAAGTGTTTTAAACGTTTAAAGTATCGACTCGACAAATCGATTGCAACAGCCGAGACATTTTACCTTGATTTCTTTCAAAAGAAGAGTGAACAAGTAATTAAAATTGTGATTCTTTTATTGTTGATACTGATTAATGAGTCTTCAAATGATTTCAGTTCTTTACAACTACAAATAATTAAAAAAATACTTTTTATCTATACAAATCGTATCAGCCAAAACAACAAATAAAGTTTATGTATCTAATTACGGAAGTAAGCTTATGTATATATCAAAAGTTCATTTTGAAAGAAAAACATTCTTTGAGACCTTTAGATTTTCATGAAATGAAATATGTTTTCGTACTTGTTCAATTTGAAAAGTAATTGATTAAAAAAATGTCTAATAAGCTTTTTTTCTAATTTTGTATAGATAAAAAAAAAAACTACCTGGGGTGCTTATTTTGAGTAAACAAACAAGGAATTTTAGCATTGCAACGTTATAACTAAAAAAAAAATTGCAAGAGAAATTTTTTTGCAATGTATAAAATTTCAATAGATTGCTACCTGTAGTAACTCTGTAGATTTGCTTAATGTTTAATTCCACACTCATAACTGTAATGAAAACAATCAAATTATTGTCTAAAGCTTAATCGTGAAAAGCAATTTAATAAAATAAAACAATCAAAAACAACAAAGGCATCCAAAATATGGGAAGAATGTATAACATGAAAAAAGTTAAAATAACTATAAAGACTGAAGATATGGGGCAATGAAGCGTTATAAGATTTTGTTTCAGTATTTAGAACAAGTACTTCTGAAATCCTGTTACATCATCATCAGTAGCGAGCAGCCCCATGGTGGGCCAAGGCCGTCTTCCTTCTGGCAAACTTCGAATGTTTTCTATTTACAGAGTAGGGTTGTCAGCCCTACACCCAACGCTCTACAGTCGTATCAATCACTGGTTCGTATTGACCATTTCCTTTCGAGCAACCCAATACAGTAGTCTTGAAGAAAGCATGCCGTGTGGACTGAAGCAACGAGCTTTATTACTTATTTAGCACAACACAGGGGGATGTATAGCTTGAAGATATGCTACATACGCGAGTAACACTATCCCCACAACGCTTTACAATCAAATGAGACTGGGACCTACAGTTTAAAGCGGATTCCAACCAACTACAAACATCCATGGACAGCCAGAACTCGAATCCTAAACCTGCGAGAACGAGCGCCAGATCGCTAGTCACTCGGCCATCGGGTCCCGAAATTCTGTTCCATGTTTAAAAAAAAAATTTGAATGAAAATAGGCAGAATTATTACTTCTGGAGAAGAATTCGAATGCAAGAGAAAATTATTTGTAAATCTAAAAACATATAGAAAAAACCCATTTAATTATAATAATACTCTTTTTTTTTTTTAAAAAAATCTTTTTATATCTTAAAACTACTTATCCGTAAATAAATTATCCTAACATAAGCAGGATATTTAAGTTTTGTAGTTGTAAAAAAATATACTAATTAGATTGCTTGGTCTTTATGATAACAAAAAATTTCCTGTTAATATCCAAAAATTAAAAATCGAAACTATAGAATTACAAGATCGGAGAATTCATTTTATACATTTACGTAAAGGAGGGTGTGGGGTGAAAAAAAGGGGCGGTGGGATGAACAGAACCAAATTTGATAAATGCAAGCAAATTTAGAAAAAAAGCTCCCTTTACTGCCACAGAAAAAAAAAAGGCCTTTTCATTTAAGACGAAGCCTGTGTTTAGTTTGAAAAAGATGAATTAAAAGTATCTCTTTTTAATAAACTTCTTTAGAGCAAACTGTATGGCGGTAGCAGATTAAAACTCTCAAAGTTATTCTTTTGAATAATTTTATTTTATGCGTTTAAAAAAAAAATGTTTTCTATAATATGTGTTTCTCTGATAAAAATATTAAGAAGAATTCAAACATAAACGTTTTCTTATTTCATTGTTTTCTCGTTAAGTCCTTATTAATCAGGTTTTTAGAATCGCGATTATTCCAATTAAAAATTGGTAATTAAAGCCATTGCAAAAATAAAGAGTTGATACGCTTTTGATTAATTAGTTTCTTTTTTTCATGGGTAAAAGATTAAAAAAAAAAAAAAAAAAACTACGAACACTGCGCACATCTTTTCACTTAAAATTGGAAAAAAAAAAAGGTTCTAACCTCTTCAACCTGGATAATGCAAAATAAATCTCCTTTTTTCTTAAACTCAATATGCCTCATTTTTTTTCAATCGGATTTCAACCAATTACAAATGCTTTCTTTTCGTAGATTTTTCAATTCGTGCGTAAAACGGAGGTAGTGGGTATTAAGATAAAGCTCAAATTAATTTCTTAGCATTGTTTACAACTATTAGAAGCTGTTTTAACTTTTCTAAATCAATAATAAAACAATGCGTGTTAAATGTATAATAAATAGCTTGATGTCTTTCGACAACGCAATTAAAAACTGCACCATTTAATAAAAAATAAAAGCGTTATATTAAATATTATTTGATTTTTTTTTTTTTTTTTCCCAACTGGTATTTATTTTTGAAAATGAGATGATCGATTTTATACATTTCGCAAAAAAAACTTATATTTTAGATTTTTTTTTATGTTTAATAAATTCGGAAAATTAACTTATTGATGAGATTTTGAAAAAAAAATTTGCTGGATTTTGAAAGATTCATAAGATTGTCCATGTTTTCATTCTGGGAGACTGTGATAAATTAAGGAAATGTAAAACAGATTTGCTAATGTCAATGTTCTTAAGTAAAACCAAGAATTATGTACAACAATTAGATCTGAATTATTACTATGAATTAGTATTATAACAACCTTCGTTGATTGATTTATATAGATGATACTTCTGTAAATAAAAGACTAATCACTGATCAAGACCTACAAGTGCTTTTGTATGTGGTTAGATTTTTAGCTTACAAATAACTTGTGCTATACTTTTCTAGATTACAAATAACTTATAGGAAATAAACTTATATTCCTGTTTTTTTTTCTATTTGGGAAATTTTAACCTGAATAGCATATTCGTACAAACAATTCAAAATTCTTGAAGCCATTTAGTTGATTTTATTCAAATATTTTTATTAGATTTTCATTATAGGTATTTTTGTTCTTATATCAGTTAATTTGATTTAGTTGAATATTAAAACAATTCAAAATTATAGTAATTCAACACCTGTTAGTATAAATTACATAAAATAAATAAAATCTCATTAACAGCAATGTCAATACGAAATATTTTGATATGATATATATTGTGCTACAGCAGTTTTTAACTTAACTTTTTAAAAATATATATAAAAATGAATATAAATGAAATTAATTCACCCCCTTATTCTATGTTTGGTGATATTTACATATTGGTTGTATTATTTAGCATTGAATGAAGGTTTTATCAAACGCATTTTTTGCTTTATTTATATTCATGTTTGGTTTTTAATCATATTGTCTCTTTAAACTAATACAAATATTTGTTAAATATCTTAATGCAGTTATCAATAGCAAAAATAAATTAATCTGCAAATATATATTACAATTTACTTCCTAAAATTAGTATAAAGACGTTTGAGTATTATGAAAAAAAACCGTTGTCTGGCGATGAAATAATTTAATTTCAATGAAGTATTAACCAAACATTTTACTGATCTTTTAATACATTCTTACAAAAAATGTCACTTCATTGTGCCAAATTATTTAAATGTAATTAAAATACCAATTAAATGTAAATACAACTATTTTTAAAGAACTGTTTTCCTTGATTAATGTAAATATACTTTTAATTATTATAATTAAAATTTTGTGAAATGAAATATTTATTTTTTGTATGCAATTTATTTCATATGTTTACAGTTAACACTGAACATATTTTTTAAAATTGAATCATTAAAAATATTTTAAAAATTTATAACATATCGATATAAGGAGATTTCTATTAGGGTATTTTGCAGCATTTATATTTTCTAATACAAGTTTATTATAATCTAATACAATTTATTTTATTAGATTATTGCGTATATTATTATATACAATATTTAGTTATTTTATTAGATACTATTCGATTATCAAAATTGTTTAATAATTGGATGTGATCATATTACTGCATTTATGTTAAGTTAGTGCAGATGTTGTAATATAACATTTGTTGCTTATTATAATTCAATACAAGTTATTTTACTTCGCTTTAGTTGAAAATTTCAATAGTACATACTTTTAAATCATGTTTTAATGGAGATGTTATAATGTATTTTTACCATGTATATTATATAATCAGGTGGCTTTCCTGTATGACAACGTGAATATATAAATATAATATGTAAAGACATTAGTTTTCTTTTATTCGATTATCAATAGTCAGATGGGGCTATATAAATAATTATTTAGGAGCATTTTACATATAGTAAATTAGCTTTGGTTTAAAATTATGATATTTATATTATTTCTCTTTAACATATTTAAGTTCTCCTAACAATTATTTCTTATTATATAAATTTATAAAAAATTTAAATTAAAGTATTTGCACCTTCTGGCCTATATTTTATTAAAAGGAAAAGAATAAAGCGGTAATAAAATGCCAAATAGTTTTAAAGAAATAAAGAAGATAGTCAGAAGTTTGTCTTGCCAGAAGAATTAGCTTAAATAGCTTATACGCTTATGTATTAAGCTATTTAAATTACTACTATACATACATTCTGTACAAAAAAATATCCGGAATTGTGGAATAAAACAAACGAAAATCAATTTATTCACCAAATTTTATTTTTGTCACTTTCAAAGAAGGTATCGAATGCAATATAATTATGACAGCGCTTGATCTAATCCATCATGCATTTTTCGTAGACTGATAATGGCATGGCCTTCAGTTGCTTCAGCGAATTTTTTTTTATGGTCTCAATCGAATCAAAACGTCTTTCTCGAAGTGGTTATTTTATCTTTGGAAACAGCAAAAAGTCACAATATCATAGCAGGTGAATATGATGCATGGTCTGTTATGCATTTCATGAAGGTGGAGTCCGTTGAAACTTACAAAATCATATCTTAGTGACCTGCTTTCGATGCTGTTTTCAGACCAAATTGAACTTTCTTGTAACAAATCGCGCGACGACGCTTTTTTCATGCACAAAATATCAGGCATAATAATATGAAAGGACTTAAATATACTTTCACCTCTTGCGCAAACTCTCACTAGTATGACAAATTTTGTTCTCAAACGTTTTAATTTTGTTGTTTTGCACGTTAGTAGCAGATGAAAATCGAGCAAAACGAGGCAAATAAACTATCACTTCTCTGCCTTCTTTGAATGCTTTATTCCATTCATATCGTTGTGTTTTGACATTCATTATTCCCGCAGGTCTTCTGTAACATATTTTAGTGATTGGGTAAACGAAATTTTGTTTGAAACACAAAATTTAAAGCGAAGTCTTTATTCAATTAATTATTTCATTGTAAAAATCGTAGTGCACTCAAAATGTTTGTTTACAAAAATAATTGCTATTAACACACTGATTGACAAATCGCATTTTAAATTATTAATTCCGAATACTTTTTACACAGAATATATAATTAATTGCTTTTATAAAAAATAATAACTTAGATTACTTTGCAATAAATCTTTTTTTAAAGAGAAAATATCTCGTAAAAATAAAGGATTCTCATTAAAAATTATCATTGGATTATCATTATTAATTAAAAAAAATAAGTAATTAAACAAAATAGCTCATTATCAGATAAAATTGAAATGTTTCAAAATATAATTTACTTTATCTTGTTTCCTTCCGAATATTTTCAACATACTAAATACTCTTCCTTAGCTGAATTAAAGAATCTCTTCTACTAAAGCAACGATTAATTTTTTCCCCTATTCGATTACTAAAGAATTTTTTTTCCGACTTTAAACCCTTTTCATCATCTGTTTCGAAAAAAAAAAAAAAAAAATTCTAAAAAAAAAAAAAAAAGGGGCAATGAGGCAACAACAAAGACGCCATTCGGTGATTTTTATCGAAGAAATTACCTTCCTACTTCCAGAGTTATTTAAGATAATTTTCTTATCCTCGAACGGGTTATACAAACAAGGGAAGAATGAATTTTTTTTTTTCTGAATCTTAATTAAAGTAATGAGAACTGAATTGTTAGTAGTGTGTTGCTTTCAATTTTCCCCCTTCTTTTCTCGTATATCTGTGTTCCTTCTATCCATGCTTTAACAGATGTGAATGAAAAGAGCAAAAGACCGAATTTAGCCGTTTGGAGAAACGACGTTATTCGCTCGAATAAAGTGAGCTCCATTTGAGAATCAACATATATTTGATGCTGAGGCGAAAAATTTGTAATTAAACTTTCTCCTTGGCCCCCTTTAAAAATGACGGAACTGAAGAAGTGCAAAATTTTTGAATGAATAAAGTTAAGGAGGAAAGATAAGGGAAAAAAGTTTCAAAACGTCTCCAGGAATGCTAAGATGCCATTAATATGAAGACGAGATGAAATTTTCCGATGAGTTTAAAATGACTGAGAAGTCGTTAGACATGGTTATGAGTTAGGTTGATATGCTTGCATAAGACGCTAAACTTTGGCTCCAAAATCGATGCAGTTTTTTAACTTAATTTTTTTAATCTTTTTTTTTTTACTAACAGCTTTCATGTTCTTGATGCTGCTTTTTCTTTACTTCCCCGGAAAAAATTGTCATTCTCCACGCCAAGTTAACCTGCACTTATGTGTTTTTAGGAAATTTTTCTTGTGCATTTTTTTTTTTATCTGGGAGTTTTTAGCAAATGAAACTGTTTTCCAGCAGGCACAATATTTTTACTTTTCGTTAGTTCAACCGTTATCCGTAATTGTTTTCGGACGACGTGATTTAAAAGCTTTAAAGATAGACTCCAGATTAAGTTTTTGTCAGCGTTAAAAACTCAGAGATTTGCTTAAAATTGTGAAAAGCACTCAGTAAAAATATAAGGGGATGCGTTTTTATCACTGATGTGTTCGTTTCTGATGTTTTAAAAAGAAACTGAGTTACCATTTAAGATTTAAGTACTATTATTCAGGTCATAACTGTCGTGCGTAGGTTTGGACTTGAATGAGGCCCATCTAGTAGTACTACTCGCATTAATGAATGTAAATGAAATGACTTTCATGAATGAAGAAATATTATCTAAAGAATGATTTTTTTTTGTTTTAGAAAGATAAACTGTTATTGTTTGAAAAGTTAAAGAGAAAATCTTAAAAGGTTTCTTACATCTTTAGAAAAATAGAAGTGCACAGAAGATATTTATCTTTGTAACCAAACTATGGTACGAACGTGAAATGTAGTCTACAAATTTCATATGTAGTTCCTGTGTTCTTTTATATTGATATAAATGAAAAAGAGCCTTAGAAGTTTGTGTATAATTAATATAAAATCTGAATTTTATAATTTTAAAAATAAAAAGTAATAATAAATTTTAACCGTAAGAGAGTTTATGAATATTTCCTTATTATATACTCATCAGTCATTCAGTAAAATAAAAAAAAAATATTTATAAATAATTTAAAGCTATACTATTTTTGATTTCTGAGAATAAATTTAATTTTAGTATGAAAATTATTAAATAATTTTTGTAAGAACAATCTTACTTAATAATTACCGAACAATTTGTAATTTTGGGTTAATTGTAAGAACTCGTATTATTATATTTCATCAAGAAAACTACGTCTTATAACATATTTAACCTATTGCATGTTTGTAATTTTTTAAGTGGATTTTAATTAAATTTTTAGGGAATTTATTAAAATTTCAATTAATGAAAATTTTGCGATATAAAGACCAGTATACTTGTAGGTGTTCTATTACGACAAATACATGATGTCTTGCTTTTATTTTTGGAAAATGCCTCTGAAACATTTTCCTTTTTAAACGGGTTTTCGAAAATAATTTTTTGAAACTAGAAAATGAACCATGGAGTGAATATATGATAACATGCATGGACGTTTTTTCAGTTACAACCCACAAATAGCAAAACTAAACTTCTGTTAAACAGTTGAATTTTTTTCCAGTGAATAACTTTAAAATGTTATAAATTTATATAGAAATCTATGTTCTATATAAAACATATTTAAGCAGAAATATTATAAGCACTCTGGAATTAATACTAAGCGAAAAGAAATGTAAAAGTAAATAAATATATTGTGAAATTTAAATTTACTATATCAAATTGTGATTCTGGGGGAAAGAAAGAAACCAGAACCATTTTATACTATAGAAGCATTCTATATGTAATCTAAAAGGAAATAAGCTTAAAACACTCCCATATTACAAGTAGATGTTTGAATGTTTACAAACGAATGCAAAAATATTATAAATAAAAAGAAATACCTTTTTTAATGTAATTAAAATAAGATTAACAGATCTCCATACACTAAAAAAAACTGCTATGGGGAATTTTTTGAAGAAAAGAAATCTTAAACTGTGAAAATTTAAGTTAACCGAGAAATTAAATAATAACTATAGCTAAACAGAAAAAAAAAGTATGAAAGTTTCATATTTAAAAATAGATTATAAATGGAAGATGTATTTTTCATAGGAATTCTACGGAGATAAGTTATGTATGTATTTTATCAAAACATTTTTCATGCGAGCAAAGATATGGGTCTGACCACTACCCAAAGTTTTTCAGCATCGGCTATCTAAAAATATTTTCGCATCTGCTCAGATTTTCAATTCGCACTTTTAAGCTTGGAAAGTCTATTTAAACTGCATTTCTGACATTTTGAGAACTTGCATCGAAAAATTTCCTTACGTGAAAGAAGCGTCCGGTTTCTCTTGGGTTTTTTCTTCTTTTTTTACCGCAGTGGAGGTTTCTCTAGCAAAGCTGCAGAAAGAAGCAAAAAGGATAACCTCAAGGCCTTATAAATGGTTTCTCCGATGAAATTGATTGAACTTTTCTGACTGTCGCACGTGGAAGCTTAGAAGCAAAACCATTTGAGACATCAGTCATTTATGTCCCCTGTAGCCAGTTTCCTTTTGCTATTAATTATTTTACGATTGTAAAACCCGAAGCTGGACATTTCTTAGAGATTGATGTTTTCAGCAGGAGATTTTGAGATGTAGATCTTTCAGTGCCTCTTGGAAGTTTGTCACGTTAAGTTGTCCGCAAGAATGGATATTTTACCGTTGTTCAAAGTTTGACCTTAAAAAGAATGTCGGACAATTTATTGCAGTCCAGTGAAATAATAGTGCTCTCAAAGAATAAATAAGTGAAATAGATAGCATTAAGACCCTGGAATTTATTTTTAGGGAGACAGGCTTTGACATTTATATCGTTTTGAATTACTTGTGTACAAGTTATGTTTTTAAATGTATATCCTGTGTGTGTTTGAAGTTCTAAAAAACTTTTAATTTGTAAATATTTAGGAATATTTTTACATAGTGGTGAAACGAGTGAATATTTTAAGAAAAAATTCATTTACAAATATTTTAGCCTCAATAAATTTAAATCATGGAAACTATATAATTCTAATATGTATAACAATATTTATTAACTGTTTTTAATAAAATCCGTATTAGAGACAAAATTAAGTTGTTTAGGTCTATCATAATTTGTAAATCAATGAAATATAATGCCCTCTGTACTTCTTAAAAAAATTAAGGTCTTAATATAATTTATTTCGTAATATTCAAATCTTTCCTTTATAAATTTTCAATGTTCATCTTTTGTTTTGAATTAGCATCAAAAATTTAGCACGCTGTATTTTTCAAAAGATTTTCAATAAATATAATAATAATAATAATAATATTATTAACAACAACAATAATAATACAGTAGTATTAATACTGATATAAATTGTTACATTTCAACTTATTGACATGCTTAATAAGGCCTCTAAATATCATTGCACGTCTATTTTCATTTTGAACAACTTCGTATATAATTTGATTATATCACATATTGTAGAGAAAAGACCTATTAATTTTATAATAGATTCAGGGTTGTACAATAAATTGTGATTTCAGAAACTTGGACATTGATATTGCTATTGTAAAAGATAGGGGTTAGCTCTATTACAAGTTAATAGGTTTCATACTTCACAATTGATATAATTCTACCATTGTAATTTTGATACAAACTTGGCATATAGACACTTTACATATTTTTTCAAACTATAAAAAACAGTTATTCGGAATAATTTTATGTTTTTGGAATGAAATTTTCTTTTTCATCTTTAAAATTCAATCATTTATTTTGCTGCTTGTGAAGTTTTGAAAAAATGTATTGAATTTGACTCGGATCTAGAGGATGGGCATAATATCATCATCATAGAAAAAGAAAATACTAATGATATAACTAGAAGTATGAGTGGAATATTAAAAGAAAATTTAAAAGAAATATATATTAATAGCCAGTTTAATTTTCTTATGGATAATAAACAATCTAATTAGTTAGCAGTTAAAAAAATATTATTTACGTTTTACTGAGGAATTTTAATGTTATAAAAAATCTTATTTATACTTATTATGAAAATTTATTTTTGTGATTTTCATTCCGTAAATAATTTCGTTTTATAAGAAAGCAACAGTAATTTTATTTTTTCTTTCACTTTTATTTTAACTAAACTCGTTTGAATATATTTCAATCACCGAAAAAAATGTTTAATTATTGGCCAAAAAAAAAAAAATTCTACCTATGATTAAGAAATAATTGTTTACTTCATCTTTTTGAATTGAGAAAAAAAAAAAAAACCCTTTGTGGGTGTTCCCTTTCGAAATTTGATCAGATCTACCTCTGTGTAATAATTAGATATCTCATTAGACATTCTTCTTTTTCTTGATACGAATAAAATCAGGTAAAACTAGGTTACTATGGAGCTTTCTTTTTTGTAATGAAATTACACGGCATCGCATAAAAACTAGAATCGACTTGGAGTGTAATTAAGAAGGATAATGACTTTGCTGGGAAAAAAAAAGGTCCGATAAAAAATATGAACGTAAGAATGGAATAAAAATTTTAACTTTAAATGACATATTCTATTTCATAGTCAAATGCGTTAGTAAGTTATAAATGGGAACATGCATAAAAATGAGACTATTTTTTTTTTATTGTTTTAGATTAATTAATAAAACTTTTAATTTTATGAAATAAAATCAAGATTTTTCAGATAAAAGAGTATTGAAATTTTTAAAATATTTTTTTGCAATTTTGTAAACAAAGTTAATGAATATTTTTGTGAAAAAACCATTAAGAGAATTTTTATAAACGAATCAATGTATTTTATTCATTGTATTTTTTTTTTATTGAAAGAAATATCTCTATATTTTTTAATATTAATTGATGTGCAATCCTGCATTTGTGAGTATAATAAATAATCCTCTATTTTGTATTTAAACGTTTTGTTTTATACAAGATGACCGATAATTCTAGACATTGAAATACTTTCAAAATTGTATCGATTTACAATGAATAACGAAAAAGTAAAAATTATTTATATTTTTGTTCAAATATAATTAGCTATTTTGCCAAAGACGTAGATACAAATCTTGTAAAACTACATGCACACGTTAAAAAGTTGCACATTGTGTAATTGTGAATCCAAACAAAATTTTGGAAATCCCTAAAGTAAAAAGTACATAGTGAGTAAAGGTAGATGTAAAAGGTAAATGTTCTCAGTTTTATATAAGGGGATAGCAAAAACTTCATACTCGCCTAATCCGACTCCTGATTAATTTTTAATGTCCTTTATGCATTAGAGATATACAAAATTACCTTTTGTTTTAGTAGAAAAGTTATTTTGCTAAAATGCCTTTTTTAATTTTTTACTATGTGCTAATAACTTGTGTTTAGTCTTATAAAATAAAAATCATATAAAAAGTTTTAATTTTTAATCGAAATTAGAATGCAATTATAGTACGTGCAGAAACTGTAATATAACATAATACAGGCAGTGCAAGTAAATTATAGAATTAAATGCAGTATATTTGGTAATTAAAGAGGTATACTAATAATACATTGGTTTCAAAAATTAAGGAGAAACGGAAAAGCGGTGATTGTAAAATTTAATAAAAACATTAATCAAAGTTAGTTAATCATAAAAAATAGGAACAAAGGAAAAACAATAGGCTTATATTTTTTTGTCTTGAAAATACACAAAATAGAAACATACCCAAAAATCTAGATTTACTGTGTGATCAGCTTAAATGTGAAAATGCGATCACGTCTAAAAGCTATATAGGCATGACTAGCGATGTTCCATTACCAAAATGACTTTTATTAATGCACTTAGCAACAAAGCCCAATGCTGTGTTAAGGCAGTTAGAAGACCTCGAAGTGTTGCAGGGGTGGGTTAAGTGCAACAATATGTCTCCTTAGATCATCTCAAACAAGCCTAATCAGGTTTAAGTTCGAAAAGGGTATAGCATTATTATCTTATAAGATGAATGGAACATAACTGCACTTACGTAGGAACGAACAATTGGATCAAGAAGGCCCTCTCTCTATAGTTGAGTTTTAACAGGGCCTCTTAATATAATATGTAGATTAGTGAGGCCATCCAAAGAAGTCTGTCTACACAAATACATTAAACTCATAAAATCTTACTCTTTCGTGGGATGATATAAGGTTTCTCAGATCCCGCCAGACTAGCATTTTTGGGACACTTTGTATACAAAATCGTTATTCATCGTCAAAGAGCATAGGCTTCCATTAACTTGCCCACCAATTGACATATATGCATACCCAATTAAATCTTCATTTTGGTGGCCTTGTTCAAGGGTCAATGCTGGATGTTTTGCATACAGATCTCCTTTGTAAAGCTTTCGAGCACAGCGATAGCACAAGTAGTAGTACTGAGAACTTAGCTAGTTCTAGATCTTCCTTAGCTGCAATTTTCAAAAGTTTATTTGTTCTTAGAAATTCAGCAGGCTGTAAATTTCAGAAGGACTTACATTGAATCATCTTGCTCAGTAGCACTAAATCTGCCCGTTTCTTTTCGCCTTAAAGGTTCGTTATCGTAATAAAGATAGATGATGTCGAGTGTTCATATGCAAAATATGGCTATTTCGAAATTCAATATGGAGTTAAAACTTTCAAAACTGCTGAAGTTTTAAATACTGTTTCGGCTATGGGCTCAATAATTTCTCTACTTTTCTACTTTTCTAGTTTACATATCATAGTCTGTTGTACATTACCCTTTCATGTAAATTGTGTAATTTGTATGTAACATTTGTTTTGGCCATGTTATCACAAGTTTTTTTCTTTTAGTAAATTTTTTTTGTAACTAAAGACATGACAAATATTATTTCTATCAAATTTAGTTAAATGAATACCACAATATATATATATATATATATATATATATTTATAAAGTTTTTAACTAATGAAATAATGTTACTAGCTAAATTTAAAAAAAAAATTAGTCTACATATTCTAAATGTAGATCAGACTTTTTATTAAAAATCAAAAAAAAAAAAAGGATTTAAAAATAAATTTTGATTTTACTCAATATTTCATAAAAGTTGTAATAAAATATGTTAAAGTTTCTTTGATTAATAGTTTATTATAAATATTTGATAAGCAGAGAAATGAAAGATTTTACTAATTATTAGCTGGTGTTTGAAATTTTAAGACACATTTTAAAAATTGATATAACTGTGTTCTTTTATTGGCACAGTATTTTTGTAGGGAAAAACTTTTACGCCTCCAATGGCCATATACTTTCACTTTTCTAAAATTGTTTTAATAAACGTTGTGGTAGGAAATTTGAATCATCATGGAAGTTACATGAAGTAGTTTGTATGCAGATATATGTAGAGGACAGTTTGAAAACATTAAATTGATATTAACAATATTTATTTAAATTTATATTATTAAATACATTGTACGCGGAATCAAGATTTCGCGCTTTACAGCAAACAAAACACCCGGCAAAATTTAATAATTATTTATATTTGATTGCAATTTAAAACTTTAACTATGCTAATAATGAGAATAATGTGGGATAAAGTACATTTTGTGAGAATATTTAGATACAATATCGACGCTATATATCATTAGTTCTAGCATTTTATAGAACAGACATACAATAGTGTCCTTCATTATTCGATAATTATTTTTAGTTTGAAACATTTCAAAAGCTTTTTGAGATCCACTCAATCTCGTTCGCAATGTTCTTTATTTATATATCCAGAATCCCTTCCAAAGACAAACACGACATGTAGCTTCAACTGGAATTTCAAGGGTTTCAAATCTTAAGCTTCTACGTCTAGAAAGGACTTTCTGAAAGTTTAGCGAGAGTAGAAATTTTTATTTTTGGTAAAATTCGTGTGTTTTCTTCTGGAAAACACTGCGGACACTCAAGCCCCGAAGGGTTTGTATTCCTTTAAAAAACAATTCTGTCCAAGACCGTGTTTTGTCGCTGTTAGAGGAGACTTACTGTACTTTTGGTCTCTTCTTTAGTACTACATTCAGCTGAAATCTTTAAAGAAAGGATTTTACACTGTAACAGCAGATTCGGATTTAGTAAGATCAAAAAGCAACTAACAATTCTAAAAAAAAAATTTAAAAACTGTTGGCTAGCTTTGAGCTTGCTAAATGTTAATTTCAAATATATTTATGATTCTATTTTTAGGTTGATTTGTTTTTATTATAAAAATGCTATCCTTTGTGTATTTTTCTGTATTTATAGTGCTAAAAAATCCAAAATACCACATGCCGTAAGAATTATAATAGGAATTTCATGAATTCTTTAAAGGAAACTTGTTTCATAGAAAATACGTAGAAAAAAATTATTTCTATTTATTTAACTTTTTAACTTCTTGCTTGTGGGAAATAATTATGTCAGTTTTAATATATCTAAAATATAAAAGGCATTCAAGGTTGGGTTATATGGTGCTATAAACTTCGAATAACGCTTTTATTTTAGAAAATTTAATTTAAAAATATTTTCTATTATCTCTTAGTTTACCTGTTTCATTAATACTAAAGGGGAAAAATATTCTTTCAATGCTTAAGATTTTGGGATGAGATCCTTTCTACTAGAACAGCAAATATGTAGTCGATTCAGGGTTATACAGGGTAAATCACGTGTCAGGGTTCCTGATCTGTTCCCAAGCAACAACAATTTGAAACAAACATTTCTACCATGTCATGATATCACATGCATCTGATCATTTCCTTGATCCTTATGGAAGGATTTTTATAACTAGCAAGATTTATCCTTCTCCTTCCCAGGTTAGACGCAAAAGTTTTTATTCAATGTTACTAGTAGGGTTTAAATTATGTCCCTTAATTTGGAAGCACAGTTATAAACTTGTGCAAACGAAGTATTTGTACGTCTGTATTATCTTGGGTACTGACATACTTTTCATTGGGAATTGTTTAATAAAAGATTAAGTAGCGATGTCCATACAGTAATAAATACATTATGAAATCTTGTGCAGGAGAATATACGAGTGCGTAAAAAATAGGTTTTTTAATGCTTGTTATTAAGAAGTTTTTAATTTAATAGTAAGCAACTTTTTTTTCCATTTGGAAATATAATAAATATGTCCATAGTTTGAGTTCGTTTTCTTCATTTTCAATGTATCGAGGCAACTAAATTAAAATGCAATGCTATTTTTCTTTTAATATGTCAAGAAATAGAAACTCTTTAAATTATTTTGAAGGAAATGAAGACATTTCCCAGTTTATTCAGTATAAAAGATTTAATTAAAAAAAAAACCTTTCAAGTATCAGTACTTAATGCAAAAATATAAGCGAGGTTTGAGAAATTTTCTTGATTGCGAAAATAAAACGTAATGCAAACAAATTCGTTATCCGAATTTTCATGATTACAAAATTATCATTTAATTTAAAATCGGTTAATGGAGGTTTAATGGAAGTAAAAAATGAGTTTAAAATTACATTGTCTACATACCTAATGTAAATTAATGATAAATTTGATTTTCAATTATGAAAGTAAAATATTAGAAGACGTAGTATTGAATTAATGAACAAAAATCATTGCAGATTCTATAAAATTTATACTTTTCTATCAAAAATCTTATCAATCGAATCAATAACTAAATTATCAATCGTATCAATAACTCAAGAGCACAAGAACTTTATTCACTAATAATAATTTAATAAATTTGTATTAACATCCCATTTGGCACAGAATATATTTAAAATTTATACAATTAAATATTTTGTTTAGTATTAGTTAAATTAAATTTGAAAAATGTTATGCATTATTTGCTTTGTTAATCATAATATTGTGCAGAATATTGATCGGTATATTTTATTCCATATAAAAGATGAAAAATTTGCAATTTTAAACGTATTATTCATATAAATTAAGTATAAAATTAATTGATATTAGTAATCTAAATAATAAATTTATTTGTTCTTCATTATTATCAATTTTTGATAATTTACTTTCGGATAATTCATTTTAAAAACATAAATACTTCATAGTATTTCAATATAGAAATAGGGATCACTTTCAGTTTATCAGTACAGATTTTCGCGGCATTTCATCATCAAAATATCTAGTTGCATAAAACATTATTCATTTTCTCTGATAAGTGAATGTAAGAAACAACCAGTGTAGATCATACATTATAAAGAAACCCTTTCCCCCTGCTTTTCAGGGAAATTTTTATCGAGCGCCTTATTTTTTTTTCTTCTGAATTTGTTTCTCGACGCACCTAACACAGCGCGATAAGAATCTTTTTTCTTTTCTTAGAAGGCTTTGCTTTCTTCACTCGGCCTATATGTACTTTCTTCCCTTTACGAGCGAGAACATCATTTATTTTTGCGAAGAGGATCACTATTTGGCCTCCAGTGTAAATTGTATTCCACAACCCCCCAAACTTCTCTTTTCTTTATAAGGTGGCTGTGCTGCACAGTCCTTGTCGCGTGGTGTGCGCCTCTTCTCTTTTAATTTATAATGCTGGCCTTGGTGTGCAAGAGTTTGGCTTCTGGAAGAGGATGCATAATTGTCTGCATTACGGAATTAACATGGGAAAAAATGTGCAAAAAAATTCTTCGCTGGGTTTATTTATTCGTTACTTCCATGCATCAGAGAAGAATTTTAAATAAATAAGAAACTTTTAAGAAATTGAATATTCGCATGGGTTCTTCTTTTCTGTAAGGAAAAATGTCTAAATCAGGGATCCACGAAGTTGTGAAGGCTATATAAAAAAACCTTGAAAAATTTCTTAACTTATATATATTTCATTTCTTTACGCATATCCAAAGTAAATAGTATAATAAAGCAAATTATGATTTTTATAGATATTATATTAATTTAATAAATGTTTTAGTATTTGATACGTTTTTTGTTCTAACTTAGTAAAACAAAACAAAAGTAGAGTCAAATGATTTTTATTTACCGAATTTTTTTATACTCATGCCTAATGATATCTGAATATATGTTAATCCGAACAGATATATTTAGTTGTTGCTAGATAATACATAAAAATATCTCTACTTTGTTCAACGTAATTTTAATATGGCTCATGTTTTTGGCAATAATTATCGCAAAGATCAAATTACTTTGATGGATGATCGTACATCCAGGCAAGCGTTTTTGTTAACAAAATATCTGGTTTTCTGTTCCGCAATAAAATAGAAAACACTGAATAAAATATATTTCAAATAATTAAATGTTTAGCTTTTGTTAAACTAAAGCCGAATCAGGTTCCCGTGTTGATTCATTATTAATATCTGAAAATCTTTCAAGCAAATTACCAATTTTATTTATAAATTAAACTGATATATTTTGAGGTTAGCCCACTCAAAAAGCTTCTGTTGTCTGTGCATCTCTGGTCTAAATTATAATTGTGATATGTGTTATGGGAATAACTGAAAACAGTTATACTATATATATTAGTATATTTAATAGCGAGTATGAAGTCGGATTAAAATAATTGTAGTGTATAGCTCATATAGCTTCAAAACTACAGCAAATACAACATTCAATAATGTTATATGTATATAATCTTGAATAATCTAAAGGGAAGATTAATTGTGAGTAAAATAAAACACTATATATCTTGATGTAAAGAACAATCCATTACTAAAGATGCAGCTTAAAGAAATCTGTTATTTAACTTTATTGTTAAATGTTATTTAGTAAGAAATATGTATCATCAATTGTTCTACATAATATATAAACAATAAATATATACGTGTGTTTTATTAAGATCTTTAAGATGTCAAATAATACTTTAACATAATTAAATAAAACACCATGCAATATGCCTATTGAATTAAAAAACACGACTTAGGTTTTTATTCTAGATTTTTTTTATTGTAGATTTAGTATTTATCATCTTGTAAGGACCCATATAAATCTGCGTGTCTAGCAAAAATAACTGTTAAAAGATTAATTAAAATAAAATGTACTTCCCCTGTGAAATTAATAATATTATAAACTGGAAAAAAATTATAACAAAATGGTACAAATAGCTTTATGCGGTTTTACAAATTAGCAAAAAATAAAACACATCCGAGAAAATGCTTAAAAAAGAAGAAAAACAGTACGTGCCTAAGAAACTGAGGAAAAAAAAATAATCCCTGCACATCTTCATTTTAGAGCCCATTTGCTAAATCAAAATACTTATTCCGATAAGCTGATGGTAGGTCTTCTATGCAAAAGCAATTGCTCTTTTAGTGGGGAAGAAGCAACTAGATGAGCAGCAGGAACAGGCATCCCTTCCGCAATTCGAAATCGAATTCCCTCCTAGCATCAACTACTCCCGCTCTTCCAAATAGCGTGCGTCTTCTTTCTGTTTACCTAAGTTTGATCATATGGGAAAAGATTCGTATAAGAGCAGGAATACGTCTCGGAAAGGTTTTTCTTCTTCTGCAAACGGCAGATCTCTCCAATCATGCATAACATATGGATTTTCCTTAGCTTTACCTGACGTTTCCGCTTCTATTTTTTCTGTAGCGAATTTCTCATTCGACAGAATTTCTACTATAATACTGGTGTTCGACAACATGAATCTATACTTCCTTTTATTTTATTAAATACATTGATTTAATAAAATAGAAAACAAACGAATCCAGCCATGCTGATACTTGATAGAAGAAATAATATAAATAGTAAGCTTAAATCTGGAATTGTGCCCTACTTGTGTTACATTTCATTTAACCTGCATTGTATTTTAATTATATTTTAGTCTTTTACTTTAAATAAATAGTTTTAAGTTATTTATTTCTTGTATCCTCAATAAACTGTTGATACTGAAGAGAAAATTATTTTATTTAATAATGATTCTTTTTGAAAGTAATAAATATACAGTATATAAATTTTGTAAAAAATGCAATTTAGCAATGTATTTTAAATTTTACAATCTTAATAAAAATTTAATTAATTTATTAATTTTATTTTGGAGACTAGCTTCCGGTGTTGGCTTTTGAAATGGTATGAAAGCAGAAAATCTGATATGACACAATGAAACACAAAGTAAATTATATAATAAATTAAAACAATAATATTTAACTAACTGAACATGACATTTTTAACATTTAATTTCAATTTAACGACTTTTCATTTTATTTTTATTCATATTTTAAATTTTGAAGAGAATGATGTTTTTTAAAATTTTGTCAAAAAAGCAGTAGTTACTTAAATTTACATTTTAAATTTATATCGTTAATGATTTAGGTGTATTTGTTCACAGTATTACTTTTTTATAACGCTTTTTATATAAAATAGTTTAAATTCTATAAGAAAAAGTATTTAATATTTCAGTTATCGTAACAAATTAACGTGTGAAGTTAAAATTATCACAATCATTTTTTTCTTGACAAATACTCTATAAAAAAAAAAATCTTGCTTTAAGTGAGTCTAGTATAATTATTTATCAATTTCATTAGATTATAAACATATTAAATAATTTTGGGGCATTTATTAGTTATACATTATTTAACCATTCAAACTATTTATTAATAAACTAAAATTAAAGGGAGAAAATTATTTAAAAAAAAACAAAACAGATTTTCTTACTGTGCCTAAATTTCCAAAACTTCGAGGGGAAGATTTTCGGTTTCTGATTATGCTCCAAACTAAACTATCTAGAACATAATAGGATATACATAATAAAATATTTTAGTTCATTTATTAATTACTATGTATATCTAATAATTTAAATTATTTATGAACTAATTAAAAATAAAAGTCAATTCTAGATGGCATATTTTCCAACTCTTCCCGAATTACAAATGATAATCTTTGGTTTAAAACCTTCATGAAGTCCCTCAGGAAAAAGAAAATTCGAGCAAGTTTTTTTTATGTGTTATTGATAAAAACATAGCCCCTTAAAGACTTATTTAACATCTACAGTATTCCCCATGTAATCACCCTTTCTGCTGAAGGCTTATTACTAAGCCCTTTTTAGATTCTGAAAGCTCCTGTGAGTCATTTTGTCGAAGTCGAGAGTTTTTGAAGTCGAACATCCCTTATTTTCATTTTTGCACATTATCCTCACATGCATCCACTGAGGATTAAAGTAATTGGATACTACTTTTCCATACAAAGGTGTCTTTGAGAGTCTGAATTACAATTATGTGTGAAGAACATCCTCTTGTTTATTTGCACACAGTATATTTGAGTATATTTACCTTGGGAAAAGACAAAAATAATTTTGTTATGAATGTAAGTAAAAGATGTTAGTAGTTTTGTATTGAATGCAATAAAAAGGTGTTGGTAGTTTTGTATTGAATGCAATAAAAAGGTGTTGGTAGTTTTGTATTGAATGCAATAAAAAGGTTTTGGTAGTTTTGTATTGAATGCAATAAAAAGGTTTTGGTAGTTTTGTATTGAATGCAATAAAAAGGTTTTGGTAGTTTTGTATTGAATGCAATAAAAAGGTGTTGGTAGTTTTGTATTGAATGCAATAAAAAGGTGTTGGTAGTTTTGTATTGAATGCAATAAAAAAGGTGTTGGTAGTTTTGTATTGAATGCAATAAAAAGGTGTTGGTAGTTTTGTATTGAATGCAATAAAAAGGTGTTGGTAGTTTTGTATTGAATGCAATAAAAGGTGGTTATTAACAAAAAATATTTTATGAAGTATCAGAAACAAAAAAAAATTAAGTTTCAAGCATTTTGCAATTATTTGATGATTCCAACACTATATCTTTTTGTATCGCTAATATTTGTATTTTTATTTAAGGCTCAAAACCTTGTACATTTTTAAATTATTAAAATCCAAAAAAATGTTATAGTAAGAACTACGAACTCGTTAAACTAGTTATTAATTTATAAACTTTAAATATTTAAAAAAACCAAGTACGTAAAAATCACTTAAATATTGTATTGCTAAAAATATTTGATTGAATACGGCAAATAAAACGATTAGGAAAAATAAGTGCAATAGTTTTTACTATGTTAACATAGCAATGTACACAATTCTTCTTTGGATAAAAATAATAGTTTAAAAGAATTAAATTTTTTATTAAAATTGAGAACTTCACTTCGTTAAAATTAACATATTTATTTCCAAATCATTCCAAGTGATTCAATGAAAATTCAAATTCAGCATAAAGTGTTTTTGACTATCAGACTAGAATAATATATATTTTTGAGATAAGAAAATTTCCACAAATTTACATGAACACCACATTTAAAGATGAAAAAGAAAAATTCACCATATATAATATATATAGCCCCAAAATATTGGAAACATATTGCTTGTTTATAATTAAATTTCAATTTATATGAAAAATATTTCTGTAACAGAAAAAGTAAAAGGATTTTAAACGATAGACTTTAAGTACAATTAATCAAATTCATGCATTGCATCCTTTTATGCAATGAAATAAATTTATTTACCAGGAAGAGATAGTATTAAATAGACTTGCATCATTGAGGTATATAATCCTCAATGACATAAGTCTATTGAATATCTAGTTCATTTTACTAAAAAATAAACCGTCAGAAGGAATAATTTTCTTTTATTTACTTTACATATGTAACAATAACTAATCTCCTAAAGCCCGAAAACTCAAGTTTTATTTATGCTACACCCATTACTTTTGTTCCTTGAATTCGCATTATTCTATTTGACATTGAATGCTTATCTGTTCTGCCCTAAGAAACTATTACTAATTATTGACTGTGCTTTGTGAATGGAATTTGCATTTTCAATTAGAAATACTCCCGCAAAAATTCCAACCATCCTCCTCTTCCTCGCCTTTTCTCCCATTTTCCCTCATGTATAAAGAATATAAGCCCGCATAGTTGGGTATTTTTTCTTCTTTCTTTCTCAAAATCTGTTCTTTATTTCCTTAATTAGCATTCTCCCCTGAGAGAAAGCCCAGTCCTTGGAAGCATCTTTTACCTGCAAATGTAGCCAGGCAAGAGAAATCAGTTTCATCGACCGCTGCTCTTTTATTTTAGTTTCCTTCCTTTTCCATAAAAGATTTCTTTTTGGCAGTCTAGCATTGCTCCCATCCCATCCTTGCTATAAAACAGCAGGCATGCTACTTAGTGACATCTCGAAGCACAGTACCGCGGTACTAGGCGGCTGTATCGTGGACCATAAGTGTCACCTTCATTTTCTTCCCTTTTCATGGGCTCCCCCTTAATGATATTATTGAATTCCACCTTGGGATGTAACGAAGAAGGTTTGTAGCTTACGTTTTGTGTCGTCTTCTCCTCCCCTTAACAGAAAGGTCTGAGAGTTGTGGTTTGTGTCGTTCATATTTCTGATCAAAAGTGTGTGGAATGGTGGATTTTTTTTTTTTGCTTTTACTCTTATTTTTGGTCTGTAGAATAGTCGTTAAAGTTGCGTTTAGGACTCGGAGGAGGATACTCGTTTTTTGCAGTTTTTATCTTTCACTGGGGAAGAATTTACGATTTGGCTAATATTTTTTGTGTGATTTTTTTTTTTCTTTATTTTTCTTTTGGTATTGTAGTAAATGTCAAGGTAAAGAACATTCAGTGGAAATGAAGACTTTTATACACGAGTTAGTTTTGTAATAAGTATGAATTACATACATTCTGAGAAAATACGTAACGTTTTTCTATTACAGACTTATTCATGGAATTGCATTGTATTTTACAATTTAGGTACTTCTAAGATTATATAGATAAGGTTTCTATGATGATCCTACTCATATTTATTTCTCAAAATGTTAAGAATTAAATAAAAAAAAGCTTTATAAAAATGTCATGTTTATTTAAAATAGCAAATTTATATAAGATTTTTTTCTCCTTAGACTTAGGAAACACACCTATGAGTAATAAAGAATAAAAATTTATAAATAGACAATAAAACTTTTATAGAAAACTCAGGATTCGCTTGCTAAAAAAAAAGTTTTAAAAGTTAAAAAAATAAAAGATTGAAAAATAGATTGTTTTGCCTTTTTAATTAAATCGCAAGATTCAGTTAAAATTTTGACACTTTTATGGAATCACTTATTGAATTGTTTCAAAATGATTAAAAGGCATTCGAACTACAACATCCAAAAATATTTTCATTGTATTTCTATTTAATATATTTTTATGGTCTTTAACAAAATAAAACTATGATAAGATATAGAATTATTTTTAAAATAAAATATAGAAAGATAATTAATCGGCTGTACCAATATGTAGGTTACCCATAAAATTCAGAATTTAATGTACGAACAAAACGCAGAACACGAAATTTTAACAAAAGAAATAAAAAGCATCAATAAATGATATTCAGGTAATAAATTATGTTCAGCACTTATCGTTCAGAACTGAAAAAGAAAACAGATCAAATAAAAATAATAAAAAAAAAGCTGTAGAATTCCAAACGATTTTATAAAAAAGCACATGAAAGAAATTTAAATAAACCAATAAGAATATCCCGTGAAAGAAATTTAAATAAACCAATGAGAATATCCGTGAAAGAAATTTAAATAAACCAATGAGAATATCCCGTGAAAGAAATTTAAATAAACCAATGAGAATATCCCGTGAAAGAAATTTAAATAAACTAATAAGAAACGTCAAGGAAATCAAAACTGCTCAGTTATCACGAGAAAACCTGCTCCTCAGAAAATACCCAGAATTTATGGGCATCTGAACATTATTCATACACAGGAGGAATTAGTGTTTGTGTGTGTGTTTCTTAACAAAAAAAAATTTTGCAATTTCTAAAATATCTCTTTTCTGAGCTATATGGATATCTCACTTCTCTGTTTATCTGAACCTATGTATCCCCTTACACTTGCATATTTCGGTGTAGATCCTTTCGAAAAGAAAGCGACGACTGTGATTTATTTCGGCTTCACAAAAATTAGACGGTACTTCTGGAATTCTCAGATGGTGCTGTTCTCTTTCGTCATTAAGGTTCGCCAGAGAGAGTCTGGAGGCCAACGAGCCACCGTCTCGCGGAGCTCGCCATCAATCAAGCCATCCTCACACGTTTAAATGCGTCCATTAAACAGCACTGGCCTTATAAGAAGAAAAGACAAAAGCGAATGAAAGCGTGATAGATAAAAAGAAGTAGCAATAGCTGCTCGAATATGCCAACTGGGATATCAGATGCTTAAAAATATTTCTGATGATACGCTTTTTCTGTGGTATTTAAAGAATATAAAATTCTGAAACAGGAAATGAGACTAGTGAGATATCACCTTCGTCTCACTATGAAGAAAACGGATTAAAATTCATCAGATGTGTTTTGCAGAGATTAATCAAAAACTCCTTGAATATTATGATCTCTCTCTTTCAATTTCCATTCACTCAGGTGCAAGTACACAATACAATGCATGTAATGGAGCATTACATAGCATTATTATTTTTAATCAAACTGTTTTAAAGAATAAATGTGTCTGTAGATTTGCAAGTCCTCTAAGGCTATTCTTCTGTCCCTATACGGATATCTCAATTTCACTGCTTACCTCAACCTCTATGAGACTATTGAGATATCTTCTGTTACGAAGAAAAAGATTAAAATTGATGTAAATTCCTTTGAATATGCATGATCATCTCTTTTCAGAGGAAAATTCATAAAGGATTTATTCTTGTGAATCATGCTAAAATAAGTTTTCATGCCAATTTAAAGGTTATTAATTGGATTTAGAATTCTTTTTGACTAAAACATAATGATGGGTAAAAGTGAATCATAATGATTCAACTGTTTGAAAAATAATTCTTTAAAAGAATCTAAATAACTAAAAGAGACCCTAAATAATTAAATTAACGATTTTTAGATACAAATAAATAACATTTGTATACTCTGTCTTTTCCATTTATTAAAACCTCATACATCATAAAGATCTTATTTCTTTTCCCTAGTCCGCTTAAGAAGAAAACAATGAAATCACAGTGCGCTTAAACAAAGAACATTGTCTCAAATATCTCTTTGTAGGGAAACAATCAAATGATGTGTTTCAATTTCTCTGAGAAAGAAATGAATCAGCTGAGACTTAAGCAATACAAATGGTAGAACATCTGTAACTATTTTCTTAAGACTACTAACTACCTTCTTTTTTAGAAACGAGTACTTTTTCAACGGATTGTTAAACTTTTTGAAATTGTTTTGCAAAAGATAACAAAAATGTCCTCGTTGAACATGGGTATCTGTTGGAGAATTTTGAGACTTGTACTTAAATATATAGAGTTTCCACGAGACGTTGCCGCATATTGTTTTATTGTTATATGTGTAAATAAATTATACTACTAAATAATTTTTCCGTCCTATTCTTTATATTCTCTAAAACGGAATATTCGCTCGTGTCTACTCCATGTTATCCGAATACGTCCGTCACCAGATGAGTAATTTGGATTCAGTCATCTAATTGGCAGAACACGCGGTTTATAATATACTTAGGTACTAATCCTTGATAAAGCTATCATCTGGATGCAGGATATATACATAATATATTAGTTTCTAATTTGTTTCGGTTCGCCGAATTTTCCTGGATAATATGTTAGTTTCTTAATTTGTTTCTGTTTCCAATGAATTTTCTGATAATATGTTTCACACTCTGTTTTTACATATTTTTTTATAAATTTTAGTACATTTTTGGATCTGCCAATGCAGTTGAGCCACCGTTCAAAATTTTGATATTTCCTGTTGTTTCGTAGTAACGATTTTCAATTTCATCATTGCAGCTTATGCGAACTTGATCTTGAACAATTTCCTTTCTTTTTCCTCTGTTTTTTGAGAGGTTTGAATGTGAGGTACTGCAAGGTTTTGTATCCTGAATGCTATGATGATTTTATCATATAATTTGTGTATAATCAATATTAAGTTGTGCAAAATGGCAGTGTTTCTTTAGTTCATTCCCTTGCTTCAATTCTCCTTGTTGACGGTTTATATTTATTGTCTCTCTCTATATATATATATGCGTGTTTAGTTGGAATTAATGTAGCGTAAATTGGTTTGGAGGTGATGTTGTCAGAAAGTTAACATGTATCAGCAAAAGTATTGAATTTAAGTGGAATTTACTTTTTCTTTACCGTGTCTTAGTCTCAAAAGAAAAAAGTTAGAAAACGCTAAAATTGCTTTTTTTTTTATGAAGTAAACATTGTTTATCAACTTGATTTTGAATACATTTTACTGTTTCCTTTACGAATAAAGTAAATTAGTTTAGTATAATAAACTGATACTGGAAAATATATTGGTACACTTACAAGTTAGTACGGTTTAAAATGCTTAACAAATCATTAGAAAATATGTTATCATATTTTTTAGTTTCCAAAAATAAACTTTTATTTTCATTAACACAAAAACTGAATTGCAGCATTTGTTTGAAACAAAATTGAAATTAAATACTTCCTCCACTAAAAATGAACTCCCTTTTTATTACTTCCAAAAATCTTCTCCAAATCCATTTCATAAGGTTCGAAATATTTATTGAATTACGAATATTTCAGCTTGTAAACAAAGAAATAAATTCCTTTTCGGAAGGCAGTTCCTCCCATTAACTTTCATTCAAATGAAGTCAGAAGCTACCCTAAGACTATTTTTAAGGCATTTCAAAAAGATTCCAATTGAAAACTGGACCTGTAAAATTTAAATAGTCTCGTTCAATCCATTTTAGTATTCTTGTTATGCTTCATCTCGCTACCAAATCAAGTCCGTATCCACTTCTTCTTTGAAAAGAAACCGAGCGATTTCGAAGGAAGACTTCTTTTTTGTAACTTATCTAGAGCTTTGTAATAACGCGATTCGATTCATTGAAATGCTTTATTAGTTCTGGAAAGTGGAATGTTGGGCAACTGGGAATGAGAATTCTTGTAGAATTTTATTA